>PISX010020502.1:7877-35778 GCA_004024625.1 Mellivora capensis | reverse complement strand
CCATTAACTAAAGCTTTCATTATTTTTAGACAGTTTTTATCCCTATTAGAGCTTTTCACTGTAGTATTTATAAGGGCTGATATTGGTATAACTATCCTAATGTGGTATATGTGCTTGTTATATCATCTTTCTTAATCCTACTTTCTGTCTTTATCCTTGTGCTTTCTGTCTTTTGTAAACTGCATATATTGGGAAATGTAGCCTTCTTTTATCTGATGGAGTAGGCTATTTATATTTATTGCAACTATCGATCTACTTTGCTTTCCATTTCTTTGCTTTTTTGAATATGTTATCCTATTCACTCCTGGCCTGAAAAATTTCTGCAGAGAAATCCACCAATAGTCTTATGGGAGTTCCCTTGTATGTAACTTCTCTCGTTTCTCTTGCTGCCCTTAAAATTCTTTTTTAGTCTTTGAACTTTGACAGTTTAATTATAATGTATGTAGTGTGGCCCTATTCAGATTCAAGCTCTTTAGGGTCCTTTGGGCCGTATGGATCTGAATGTCCATTTCTCTCCCTAAGTTTGGGAAGCTTTCAGGCACATTGCTTTGAATATATTTTCTGTACCTTTTCTTCTCCTTCTGAAATTCCCATAATGAGAATATTATTTCTATTCACTATACTCCCTAATTCCCATAGGCTTTCTTCACTCTTTTTCATTGTTTTTCTTTTTGCTTCTCTGGGTAATTTCCAATGTCTTATCCCCCAGGTTGCTGATTTTTTCTTCTGCATGACTGAGTCCACTTTTGATACTCTCTACTGAATTCCTTTGTTCAGTTTCTGTGCTTCCCAACTCTAGGATTTGTTTTTTGTTGTTGTTGTTGTTGTTTGCATTATCTTTGAGATCCAATTAGACATATATCAGATATTCTCAGTCTTTCGGGTTTCATAATCTGTCATTTATATTTTCTCTCTCCTTGCCTTTGATACAATATGTGTTAGTTATTTCCTTAGTTAATTAATGATTCCTTTAGCTGTAACTAAGATGCTTGAACTATTCATTGAGTTATATATTTCAATAATGATATTTAATAGTTCCTTAAATTTTTTATCTGCTTATCTTTTTTTTAAAGATTTTATTTACTTATTTGACAGAGAGAGAGAGAGAGCACAGGCAAGGAGAGCTGCAGAGGGATAGGGAATGATGACCTGAGCTGAAGGCAGATGCCTAACCAACTGAGCCACCCAGGTGCCCCCTGCCTGATCTTCTTACATATTTCTTATCACATATCACTTTAATTCACAATTACTTTTTTAAGCATTTCATAGCATTTCATTCCTTCTAATTCTACTATCTGAAGTCCTTGAATATAAAAATCAGTTTCTCAATCAAAATGGCTTATTTCCCCATGTATTTGATTAATTAATCCAGAAGTATTAATTAGGAAGTCGTTCCTAATTATTATTTTTTTTTTAGAGTAACCATCAGAATTTACTGACCTGGAAGTATTTTCATACATTAAATATTCCTGGTTTTATGCAGGAGTCTTAGTTCAGCTTCTTGACTTTATTTACCTGGAATCCATAATTTGTCTCAGAATCACAACCTTTTTCTGTTTCCCAACTACTTTGGGTTTAACTCTCTTTCATCTGTAATGATTATCTTGCCTTCTAATGAGTCAAAAAATGAACCAAATATTATGTGTTTTACTTCAAAACTTATTTTAGTGGAAGGATCATTGAGCATATCCAGTCAACCTTACTGCCAGAGGCAGAAATCATCTACTTCTTTCTTGGTCAGTGTTGGCAATTTGCATTTTTCATATAAATTATTCACTTAATCTGTTTTGTAATTCATTGATATAAAGTTGTTTATATTATCCTACTATTCTTTAAATCTCTCCTGTATTTATTTCTTGAGTTCATCTTCATTCCTAATAATTTTATGTCACTAATTTTTCTTAATCAATTTCACCAAAGCTATATGTGTGTGTGTGTGTGTGTGTGTGTGTTTGTGTGTAGACACACATTTTTTTTAAGAAACCAACTTTTGGCTAAGTTTAAGTAGACCCTCTCTACTATATCAGTTTTATACTCCAGAGGTCAACAAACTTTTTTCTGCAGAGGGCCAGAAACTTTAAAACTGAAAAATATAGTAATCAGAATAAAACACTTAATTGATGGGCTCAATAATAGGATGGAAGAGACAGAGGAATAGGATGGAATAAACAGAGGAAGGAATCAATAAACTTGAAGATAAAATAATAGAAATTAACCATACGAATAACTGAAAGAAAAATTTTTTTTAAAGATTTTATTTATTTATTTGAGAGAGAGGCAGTGAGAGAGAGCATGAGTGAGGAGAAGGTCAGAGGGAGAAGCAGACTCCCCGAAGAGCTGGGAGCCCGATGCGGGACTCGATCCCGGGACTCCGGGATCATGACCTGAGCTGAAGGCAGTCGTCCAACCAACTGAGCCACCCAGGCTTCCCTGAAAGAAAATTTTTAAAAAGATAAACAGAATCTTAGGGACTTAAAAGAGTATAACAAATTATCTAACATTTGTGTCTTCAGAGTCCCAGAGGAAAGAATAAAGGCAAGGCAGAAAAGAACTTGAATAAATAATGGCTGAAAACTTCTTGTATTTGGGAAAAAATATAAGTAAATGGATTTAAGAAGCTGACCAAAACTTAAATAAGTTAAACTCCAAAAATCTGCACCAAGACATATCATAGTCCAACTTCTGAAAAACTAAGGAAGGAAAGAGAGAGAGAAGGAGTAAAGGAGGAAGGACAAGAACTAGAGAAATGACACCTTACTTATAATGGAAAAAGAATATAAAAAAAATGAGGTTCTCATCATTAATCAGAGTTCAGAAGGAACTTTTAGGAAAAGAAAAAAAAACCTCAAAATTTCACCAGTTTGCTGGCGTTAAAAGGAAAGTAGAATCTTACTTCTAGTAAAAACATCCTTCAAAATGAAGGGAAAAATCAAGAGCATTTCAGGTGAAGGAAAACTAAGAGACTTTATTGCCAAGAGACATACAATAAGAACAATAAAAGCCCAACAAAATTTCCCTAAACAGAGAGGAAATGATACACAAAGGAATTTTAGAAGACCAAGAAGGATGAATGAACATAGTAAGTAAAAATTTGGGTAAGTACAGTAGGCTTTCCTTCTCCTCTTGAGTTTTCAAAATTATGTTAGATGGTTGAAGCAAAAATTACAACATAGTTGTGGTTTAAATATATGCAGAAGTACTATTTAAGACAATTAGAAATAGGGAAGAGTAAAGAGACATGAAGGGAAGTAAGATTTCTACATTTGACTAGAACTGGTAAACAGAGAACACCATACATATTGTGAGCTTTATATTTATAATGCAATACTTAAGCAAACAATAAAATGGTTTGTAAAAAAAATGCTAAAAACGTCATCAAAAAATTAAAAATGGGATTCTAAAATATATTCAACTTATCCCCAGGAAAGCAAGGGAAAAAATAATGAAGATAGCAAAATGGAAAACATTAAAATAACAGAGTATTAATGAAGCAAAGAGCTGTTTGCTTGAAAAGATCAATAAAATTGACAAACTTCTAGAAAGATTTTCAAAGAATAAAACCGATATGACACAATTTAACAATATCTGGAGTAAAATAGGGGATATCACTACAGACATCAAAAGTATAACAAAGGAATACTACAACCCTACATACATAAACTTAACAAACTGAGATGGAATAGACTAATTCTTTGAAAAACACAAACTACCACAACTCAATATGAAATAGGTAACTTAAACAGCCCCATAAACTATTACAGAAATTTAATTTATAATTAAAACTCCCTCACCAAAATTCCAACGCCTAGATGCTTTTGTTGGAAAATTCTATCAAGTGTAAAAAGAATTAACTCTATTCTAAACAATCTCTTAGATAATAGAAGAGGAAGAAACACTTCCCAATTCATTTTGAAGCTATTACCCTGACAGTAAAACCAGACAAACACTACAAAAAAAGAAAACTATGATCAATATCCCTCATGAATACAAATGCAAAAATCCTTAGCAAAACAGTAGTCAATATACTTTGGTAACATATAAAGAACATTATACACTGTGACCAAGTAGGGTTTATTTCAGGGGTGCAAGGCTGGTTCAATATTCAAAATTCAATTAATGTACCTATCATATTAACAGGCTAAAGGAGAAAAATCATATAATAATATCAATTGATGCAGGAAAAAACATGTGACAAAATTTAACAGTAATTCATGAAAACAAAAACTCTCAGAAAAATAGGAGTAAAGGGAATTTCCTTAACTTGATGAAGAGCATCTACAAGAAACCTACCACTAACCTTATATTTAATGCTGAAACACCAAATCCTTTCCTCAGATTGGGAACAGGGCAAGGATATCTCTTCCCCACTCTTATTCAGATATAGTGCTGAAAGTTCTCAGCACTGAATTAAGAAAGGAAATAAAAGGTATACAGATCAGAAAGAAAGAAAAACTATTGCTATTTGCAGATGATATCATCATGTAAGATATCCCAAGGAATCTACACAAACCTCCTAGAACTAATAAGTGAGTTAAGCACGGTCTCAGCATACAAGATAAACATACAAAAAACAATGCTATATATACTTGCAATAAAACCATGAATATGTGAGTGAAAAACAGTATCATGTACAATCTCTCAATAAACAAATGAAACGCTTAGGTGTAAACCTAATAAAAGAATATATAGAACTTAATACGCTGAAAACTACACAATACTGACTAAAGAAATCAAAGAAGATCTAAACAAATTAAGAGATATCTTGTGATCATGGATTCAAAGACTCAACATGGTAAAATGGCAAATTTCCTCAAACTGGTATAGAGGTTTAACATAATTCTTATCAAAATCTCAGTAAAATATTTGTGTAAATATGGATAAGATTATTCTAAAATTTATATGGAAAGACAATGGACTAAAGCATCTAATTTTAGAAAAGAGTAAGGTAGGAATAAGCAGTCTATATGATTTCGAGTCTTATTAAATAGAAAAATCAGGGACACCTGGGTGGTTCAGTTGGTTAAGCATCTGCCTTCGGCTCTGGTCATGATCCCGGAGTCCTGGCACCAAACCCCACATCAGGTTCCCTGCTTGCCTGAGAGTCTGCTTCTCCCTCTCCCACTGCCCTTCCCCCAGCTTGTGCTTGCCCAGCCTTCCCCCCCACCCAAATAAATAAAATTTAAAAAAAATAAATGGAAAAATCAATACTGTCTGGTACTGGTGGAGATATAGACACATAGATCAATGGTATATAACAGATGACCCAGATACAGACCCACAGAAATATGTCCAACTGATTCTTGTCCAGCTTGTTTTCAACAGAGGAGCAAAAACCATTCAATAGAGAAAAGAGAGCCTTTACAACAAACATGATATTGGAACAACTGAACATCATAAGGCAAAAAAATCAAAAAAACAAAAAAACCCAACTTAGATATGTCTCACATTTCATACAAAATTAACTCTAAATGGATCATGGACTTAAAAGTAAAATGTAAGACCACAGAACTTTTAGAAAAGAACACAAGATAAAGGTCAAAATCTTTGTGATCTAGGGCTAAGCAAAGAGTCTGTGATACCAAAAGCATGAGCCATAAAAAGGCAAAATTGATAAAATGGACTTCACCCATCAAAATGAAAAATTTTTGCTCTGTGAAAGACCCTGTTAGGAGGAAGACAAGCTAGAGAGTGGGAGGAAATCCTTGCAAATTATTTTAGATATTGGACAAAGGACTAATCTCTAGAATACATATTTTTAAAAAATACACTCAAAACTCAACAATGAAAAAATAACCCAATTAGAAAAAGAGGAAAAGACATGAAGAAACACATCACCGAAGAAGAAACGTAGGTGCCAAATAAGCACATGGAAATGTGTTCAACATCATTAGCCATTGGTGAAGTATTGAATAAAACCCATTACAATAATTTAAATAAAACTTTGTGACATCACCAAATGCTGATAAGGAAGTGAAGAAACTGGATCACTCAAATACTGCTGGTGGGAATGTAAACTGGAATGGCCACTCTGGAAAAGTTTGGCAATTTCTTAAAAACTAAATATTCAGCTGTCCTATGACTCAGCAATTTCAGGGCTGGGCATTTATCCCAGAGAAATGAAGTCTATGTTCACACAAACACCTGTACACAAATGAAAACAGCTTTATTCATAATAGCCCAAACTGATCAGATATCCTTCAGCAGGCAAAGGGTTAAACTGTGATCCATCCATACTGCAGAAAGCCGCTCAGCTCTGAAAAATGCAGGAACAAGCAGATTCACTTGGAGCAAGTGGTATGAATCTCCGGAGAACTATGCTGAAAGCAAAGAGCTTATCCCAAAAGTTTATACACTGCGTGATCCTGGTTACATAATGTTACTGAAATAACAATTATAAAAATGGAGAACACATTATGGTTGGAAGGAGGAGGTGGGTGTGGAGCAAAGTTGGTGTGGCCATAAAAGGGCTTCAGGAGGGGTCTTTGTGTTTGAATGTTGTATATGGAAATGTTCTGTGTATTGACTGTCAATGTCATTATCCTGGTGGTGATATTGTAGTAGTTTTGCAGCATGTTACCATTGGGATAAACTGGGTGAAGGGTATATGAGAGGGATCTCTGAATTGGTTTTTACAATTGCATGTGAATTAATTGTTACCTCAAAATGAAAGTTTAAAATTTTAGCATCTGGGGCTCAGTTGGTTAAGCATCTGCCTTCGGCTCAGGTTATGATCCCAGGACACTGGGATTGCGCCCCACATGGGGCTCCCTTCTCAGCTGAGAGCCTGCTTCTCCCTCTCCCCTCTGCCCCTCCTTCCTTCTCGTGCCCACATGAGTGCTCTCAAATAAATAAAATCTTAAAAAAATAAACAAATTTTTAGCATTAAGCATGTTTTAGTTTATAAAATGGGCTCTTTATTTTAAACGTCCATGCCATTCCAAAGGTAAGTATTGGTCTGTTGCCTCCATTTCAGGCTTGAGAAGTTTAATGTAACATAGACAACTTCTAAATTACTAAGAAAAATGTTTGAGGATAGATCAGGAAAAGACACAAGGGAAGTCCTAATTTAGAACAAATAATATCCTTTTGCATCCAAGACAGAATTAATAGAAATGATATGTGATGGTCACCTTACTGAATTGTGGCATATGACCCACCACAAAGTAATAATTAAATGTTACAATTATGGTAACCTTTAGGAAGATTAAAACATTAAGTCTGGCACTGGAAATAGGTCAGATGTGGTCAGGTATACTGCAAATGCCTTTAAATGAACGTAAAATGACCATAGCACCTGGGTTTGGAAGGATGAAGTACAATATTCTCCACTAAGTTATAATTTTTTTTTCTACAACCATTATTGACATTAGAATCCGCTTTGACCTGGAAGCTTTATATGATCAGGTCTTCAGCTATGCAAGTTACTAAAAGCTTGTACCCTTGTACTTCTGGGTTAAAATCTCTTGTTTCTAGAGATGTAAACTTGGCTGTCTTTATCTGGTCTGACTTCAGTATTTCAGATCTGCCGTCGAACAGTTGGTATGAACCCTTCAGAAGGCATTACCAACTGAAATTAGTGTCGGGAAATCTTCACTGAGGATGGCTAACTGCATTTCTAAGTTTTCCATCAAGGCTAATAGGTTTTGGAGTCAGCAACTACTGTCTAGCAGTACTTACAGTAAACACTTAAAAATCTGTACTTTGGGTTTGCCAAAGTGGGCATTAGCGCTCTTTCAAGTTTATTTAAAGACTCAGTTCAGTTCTAGCTGACTCCCTCTCAAACAAGCAGGGGTGTTATGCATAGAACGACTGCACAGGAAATCTGGTTTTGCCTTCCACCACTTACGTTTTAAGCAGAAACGCCATCACTACACAAAACCTACAGGAATCCCACTCTGAGTAATTAAGTGACCAACCTCTTAAAAACCTGCCAGAAGCAACAGTGTCTATAAAAATCGATTTAGTGTGTCAGTTATTGAGTTCCATCTCTGCACTTAAAATTAGGATTATTTGGAGAAAAATAAGTCATCCCATCATTTCACGGTAACCAAATAATTACCAAGACAAAGGACTAAAATGGACATTTTAACGCAGTGTCTCGATGATGAGAAAATGGGTTAACGTGAGGTGTCATGCATTCTGTCAGAGATGTGGTACAGTGTAGTCCTTTCAGGCTCCTGCTGGTGAAAGTTTTGTGAAGTGTGTTTCCTTACTTGAGACATCGAGCTGTTCAAATCTTAGGGTGGACGGGAAAGGTCTGGGTTCCACAGGGAAGTGCTTCATTTTCTTAAGTGAATCATGAAAATACACAGCTTTTTTCCTCTCCAGGAAAGCAGGATGCCTGATGAGGTTCTTTACCACTAATGAGAAACTGTCATCCTATCTAAATGAACCAAAATTGCCATTTAACTCATGACTTGCCCAAACTCTATCCCCTTCCGAAATTTATTTTTATTCCAGCAACCTGGTCACCATGTGTAAACAGTAGTCCATTCTGAGTTTAAAAACATAAATGCTGAATATGTTCCCTTTGTAAATTGTTCTTTCCCATTAAGGCAGACAAGGACGTCTTTCTTTAGACACGTTTTATCTTTTATTGTGTTCTTTTTTCTACACGCGGAAACGAAAATTACACCAACTAGAAACACTATTCTGCTCTTTCCTTGCTAAAGCACAGACTAATTTTGTGGAACAAAAAGTCTTCAAAAATCATTTTTCATCATAAGTTTGTTGAAAAACATTGATATTCAAAACATGGTTTTTCTGTGTGTACAAAATGTTACTTTGTTTTTTTTTTTTAAAGCAGCGACGACGGTGAAGGCGCTGATGGCAACCGCCCTGAGATGCAGCGTTGTCAGGCGACGATGCCGATGCCGGGCACGCAGAGGGCTCGGGGGCCTGACTCCGGCTGCTGCCTTCACGGTTTGCTGGCCTAGATCAAGTCCTGTCTGTGCCCACTCGTCTGTTTTTCTAGAACCGATCCCATGCCCACTAGCAAACAAGCTGTATTGCTGAAATGGCACCTGTTATTTTTTACCATCAGTAGTTGTGCAAAACCCAAACAGTTCCGGATTTAATGATTTCATGCCACACTGTCATTCAGTTTCTACACAGAGCCTAGCTGATCTCAGCCTGCGCTGTTCGGGAATGTCTTTGGAGCACATTAAAGTAAGCAAGATGTGTCGCGTAACGGGGAAACTTCTTTAGTTTGAGACTAGGTTGGGCTGATTCAAATACGCTGTCATAAAAGCAACTTCAATTTTATTTTCCATAGTGTGAGCTTTACCTTTCAAAGTGATTCGAAAACTGACCTAAAGGAGAACTTCGAGAACCTGAAAATCTTGGCTATTGTGGCCATGCTTTATACTTTTCTTTTTTTCAAATCAAGACGACTCTTTGTGTTCCAAATATTTTGGGATAAAAATTGTCCTCAAAAATCAATGTTTCTTGTAAGAATGCATGCCACTAAAGTTGTTTTTAGTCACTGATTTGTGTCCCAGGTAAAATAATTTATAAAATATTACACTTTAAATGAAGATGCCCAAATCATGCAAAAAAAAAAAAAATAGCAAGTGCTTTGCTCTTACTGGGAACTCATCATGAAGTGGATAGAGTAAGTGCGTTTGTCTATATGAGAATAAACATTTTATCAAGTACAACTGTGCAAAAAATCCCTGAACTGATTTGTGGGCGATACTGGTTTATCACAGGCTTCTTACAGAGAAAGAGCGTGCTCAGTCAGGCCCGATGGGCTTGCACTGACCTCAGCACCGGTAGCATTTGTACAAATTCCTCTTCCGGCCTGGCGGTCCTGTTCACTAGAGCAGAGTAATTTGGTAAACATCAAGCCTCAAAGTTTCCAATCACTAACTCCCAAGAAAATTTTCTACAGTCTCTTGTGGAAAATTAAAAAAATGGCATTTTGCTGACATGCAAGGCAGCTTCTGCTAGCAGCAGAACTTTTTAAGATTGCCAAAATAAAACACTGAATAAACCAGAAAGTACTCCAGAAAGACAGAAGGGCTGCTGTGTGATTGTGTCAAGTGTTGGTCCACAGAAGCAGGGTCCTCATGAAACAGAAATATCCAGACACTTTTAAAATCATCTTTATTTTGGTTGCAAAGATACAATTTACTCATGTAATATTTTATTTGTTCCCATTTGAAGTCTCATACCTTTGCCATGTAAAACACTGACTTCTCTATCAAACTGCTATGTAAGAATGTTATAAAATACAAACTGTAAATTAAGATAATCCTCTTTACAGTATTCAGATTAGTGCATGAAAACAACATTGATTTAAAAAAGCAAGTGAGTTAATTGGCAAAGATCCAAATTGTTTTCTAATGAAGGAAGGTACAAAATGGTATGCAAGGTAAATATTAAATTTTAAGTGTTAGTGCTCAAGAACAATAATTCTGGGAAAGTTCCTTCCCCAAAGTGATTCTGATCCAAGGACACACATGTAGCCATTACTCTAAGGGACTTAAGGTAATTAATTTTCCACAGTAATAGCTGTGGAAGTACACAACGGAATAACAAGGTGGGATCTTCAGATTACTAATGTGATAGGTACGGATTTTTCATACTCTTCCTTCAAATTAAACATTTATAGTGACTACACATTCCCTAGCAAACATCAGACTTACACAGGGCCTACGTAAAAACAATCTATCCTTAATATTTTACTAGGCAACCTACGCAAATGCTTAATACATACACATCGGGAGTAGGAGATACTCTAGGAAATTATTCACTGATTTCATTTAGAGTAAACAAGGGTCTTAAGAGAAAACCAACAAGAAAAGTTAAATAGGTGATTTCTGCTGCTATGAACCAGGGAAAACAAACAAACAAACTAAACACCACAAACAGGTATGATAATTTTTTTAAATTATTGCGAATATTTCCTCTGCTGGCCCAAGCGGAAATTAAATTTGAGATTTTTAATTGAAGGAACCCAAATCTGGGTACACATCACTCTGTGAGAGACAGACGCCCATGAAACACATGCACACCTTTATATTTACTGATTCCAAGAGCTAAGTCAACAGGGTAAATAAATTATAAGTGAAAGGCATCTACAACGTGGACAAAATCTCACAGTTACTAGATTGAAAAGTGTGGAAGTAATGCCAGCAGTCATATTGAAAAAAAGTTTCAGTGTTAGAAAATACCAGATTGAATCCAATCGGAAAATTCCCCTCCAAATGAAAATAATGAAGTCTGGGAGCCATCCTTTATGGAGTAACTTTAAAATAATAATACAAAAGCCCCATGATTACAGGAATCTTCCTACATAATTTAGAGAATGTAGTGCAATAGCGCGCTCCTTTATAATTTAGCCTTTGACTTTCCATATGATGAGACCGAGAATTACAACTCCGATGACAATGATGAAAATGATGATGCACAGGGTTTTTCTGGATTTGCGCTGCAGATGCAAAAACAAAACCATGTTTACAGGCGTACTGGAGTGTCTGTAGCAACTGAAAATCACTTGCTCATTTCTAGAGTAAAATCAATAGTAATTAACTGCCCTCAAATTTTGGGCTGTGTTTTTTTTGCTTCTCAAAAATCTCTTCAAATACAAGTGGCACTATTCTTTCAAAAAAAGTCTTCTTGAATTAATGATATAATTCAGGGGCCAGTTATTCCCTTTTTGTTGGTCATATTCGTGGGTGTGGTCAGGCTTACAAAAGGAGACACAGAGAAATGAATATTACTGACTTAAGCAACAGACTGAGGTAGACCTGTGTATAAAAACTAAGAACATCTTAAAAGCTAACTTTTATCAAAGAGCAACTCTTTAAAATGAGTTCTCTGGGGCGCCTGGGTGGCTCAGTGGGTTAAGCCGCTGCCTTCGGCTCAGGTCATGATCTCCGGGTCCTGGGATCGAGTCCTGCATCGGGCTCTCTGCTCAGCAGGGAGCCTGCTTCCCTCTTCTCTGCCTGCCTCTCTGTCTACTGTGATCTCTCTCTGTCAAATAAATAAATAAAATTTAAAAAAAATAAAATAAAATGAGTTCTCTGAAAATATCAGCAAGTGTAAATGTCTGGGCATTTCTCCTGAAGTAAATTTATTAGTTTCCAAAATTCCCGTTCTTAAATGTTAGTGGAAACTGCATTTAAAATCTCAAAATACAAATGAAAAAGAGCTAAAAATAATTGTAACGCAGTCATTTAAAATATAGAGGTTAAAAGTTTTGTTCCATTCTTCATTCTGGCCCAGCAGATTTCCATATTTCCTTAAGGGCTTGCGTATCTCACAGCAACATGCAGGAATCCTTTCTCTTTTTTTATTTATTTTTTTTTTAAAGATTTTATTTATTTACTTGACAGAGAGAAAAAGAAGCAAAAGAGAGCATAAGCAGGGGTAGGGGCAAAGGAAGCCAGAAAAGCAGGCTCCCCGCTAAGCAGTGAGCCCTAGGAACACGTGGGTTCCACATGATCTGATCTGGAAGCAGATGCTTAACCAACTGAGACACCCAGGTGCCCCAGAATTCTTTTTCTTACAAGGCTGAAAAGTTTGTAAATTTTCTTTGTCAACATGTAGTACCATAAAATTTATGGAAAGATGGGTTTCCGACTCTGAAATTCTCCTGAAAACTATGATGACTTTCAGTATACCACATACTCAGCAATTTTTTCAATGGAATATTCCTTATTATGTGAAGTATAACTTTCCTAGAGTTTCAGTGTCATCTTGCCTACATATTTTCCCCAGACGCCACCTGAGTCCCATAGACACATGTGTAATACACCTGTAAGAACAATCGCAGGCCTCCTCCTCCAGGGGATCTGTAGACACATACCCAGGGCACCCTCTCTTGTGTGGGATGGTGATGTCCCAGGGTATGGCAATGGTAAGAGTACTGATCAGCTTCCCTTCCACTCATGGCTCACCCAAACTATTTAGAAGCACCATATTTTGCAGAGGCAGGAGTTTACTATCAAGGCTTCCAAGGAGAACTACAGGGAAGCTGCTTTTTTCTCCAACACTCATGTTGCATGGCTCTTCCCTCATCCCTCCAGGGCCCATGGGATTCAGTACTGGGCAGCTCTAGATCTGGAGGTATGGCTTGGAAAGATGAGCTCCTTTCCCTCAAGGTGGCTGTAGGGTTTGCCCTTCCCCAAGGAAGCAGAAAAGTAAAACTTGGAGATGTATCTATATCTCTCCAAAATCCAAAGCAAAACAAACTCATGTAAACCTAGTTACTGATAAATCCTGCTAAACACTACGTTTGAGTAACTGCTGGGATTTATAGATTATCGTGTGTGTGTGTGTGTGTGTGTTCAATTACTCATGAATGATCCCTACAGTCTGTGACATCATCCTGAGCTGCACACCTGAATCACGTGCACACAGAAGGTCAAGGCGAGTTAGCATTATTACTTCACTGAGGACAGTTAGTTGTAACTCAGCAGTGTCTATACAACTTCACTCTTCTTCATGTATCACTAAGTATGCATTGATTTGCCTAAGGAAAAATGGCACTGAAATGAAAGGGGACTTCTGAGGTTAATGAGAAAAGTGAAAAAAAATTGAAAATATCTAAGATCATGATAATATCTTAGGTATTTGAGAAGAAGGCAACATGGTCTGAGAAAATAATTATGAACAACTATAAAAAGTGGAGTTTTAAGAGGTAAAGCAAATGCTGTGGTGGCATTTAGAGGTTCCCAAAGAGCCTGGCCTCATTCTTACTGTCTACATATCATATGCTATATGCATAGTTCATGGTCCTAATATCTGTGTAGTACTCTGATATGCTTTCTATCTGTCACGTATATGGACTCCCTACATTAACCTGATCCACTGAAGAAATCAATTCATTCCTGGTGAAGGGTCTGCTGAATGCCTATGATACCGAGTGATCAAGGGCACTTGAAGGGAATATAAGTTCCATAGGACCTGAAGAGGACTCTCTAAAGCACAGATCTTTGCCTTCTTACTGAAGAGTGCCACGGACAAAAAAGAAAGAAAAGGTGGAAGGAAACAGTGAGAGAAACAGTGGAAGAAAGTTATTAAAGATGTTTCTGGGTTGGAAGGTCACAATAGCATCAGAGACCGCCAACTGTCAGAAATGCCTGGAGGTGTCTGTCTACTGCTCCTCTCAGGTGTTTAGACATTGAACTTCCCATCCCTGGGGCCACAATTCTGGTCTGATCCTGAGAACAAGCAGGAAACAGGCAAAACCCAGATTTAAATGGACTGGCAGATTCCTGACCTGTCTTCCATGGGATTTTAAATTTTAACATCTCTCGCCACTTTATACCTGATCGATCGATCTCTCTCTCTCTCTCTCTCTCACACACACACACACAGGTTGGAAAGCCTAAATTACAAGATAACTCACTGCGGTTAATATTACCTGATATTCTGCTGCCCTTGACAGCTGCTGGTTTGCCTGCTGAACGTGCACGTCCGCATTCTCCACGTTGGCTTCTATGCTGTCTTTAAAATATAACACACACACACACGCACAGCTGTTAGATGTGTGTTGATGCCCCAGTAAGAGAGCTGCCTAAGTCACAAGACTTCATGCAACATAAGACCAAACATGTTCACTATTCAAATGTTAACGCTGGCAGTATACCGGCAAAGCTGAATTTCTTTTTAAACTGGCTCTGAGTCTTCCCTACGCCATTCCTCAAATGATCCAAACAACACACAGATATTTGGAAAGAAACTGGATCACTCTTACTGTGACACAATTCCAGTTCTATCTGGTAACCCCCCAAAAAGTACTATGCAGTCTGTGTGCTCATGGTCAAGGCAGCACCAGACATCTAACAACTGTTCCGGAGAGTAAACGCCGTCTTGAAAACCATCATTTGCTCATGGTCATCATCAACCTACTTGCGGGCTGAAACCAAGCCCTCCCTGAGGGCTCAGGCAGCTTTCTTAAGTGGCGACAGCTGCCCTTCCCTCGCTGCTCTGGCCGAGAGGGAGAACCAGTGGCACCCCGCAGCCTGAGACCACGGCCTCTCCCTTCTCCCCAGCAACACTCAGCTTAAAGCTCACGCTTGCAAATGCCTCCAAACCCCTGTAGCAGACATTTGTAGAACGCATGGCCTTTCCTTTATTCTTTGAATATTTTAGCTCTGGATTCACTGATGGACCCTTCAATGCTTCTCTTCTACACACTGGCAGTTTCTCAAGCCAGTTGCTGACCTGCTAACACCCTGCTTTCTCCGTGCCTTGACCAGTTTTTCAATGACTTCGCCTGTTTCCCCATCCCAGCCACCCACCTCCATGATCACGTCCCAAGCCTTATCACTACTGAAAACTGCAACTTCTCTATGAACTCAGTTTCAAACCTCACTCTCTGAGCATCACCTGCTGTCTAGCACTCTCTTTCCAAAACCCTGACTTTGCCGACCCTACCACTGTTTCACTGCCCTTCACTACACTTCATGCCCTCACCTTCCTCCTGACCCAGCTTAGATCTCCTGGGACACCACGGAGCCATGCTTTCTTGCACTCACCATGGGCTCCCTTGTCACCTACTTTGGTCAGACTTATGTGACAACACCCCAAACTGCACCCTCCTCACAGCTGAGCATGGGTACAAAAAAACAAAAACAAAAACAAAAAAACCCAACATTGATTTCTTTCACTTTGAATTTGTGACTGCCAAGCAAGCCTCCTCCATTTCAAATGGCACCTCACACTTAACATATCCCCAAGTCGTTACTCTCCATCCTTCCAGACTCCTCCAGTTCCTGATTGCCCCATCTCAGAAAATGGCAACGTCATCATTTCCCTGGGCTTGTCCCCAACCTTACGAGCTGTCCTTGAATTAATTCTCTCTCACACCCATATCCAGTCACCCAATCTTTTTTGGTTCTACATTTTACAGCTATCCAGAATTCCATCACTTCTCTCTGCTTCGTTGCTTCCATCCTGATCTGAGGCAACACACTGCCCGCCCTGACTCCTGCCATCACCTTGGAAGAGGTCTCTTTGCTTCTGGTCTTGTCCCTTTACGGTCTGCTCTCAAACTAACAGCCCAAGTGAGTCTATTAAAACTCAAGTTGGATGATAACACTTCTCTGCTCAAATCCTCTTGTGGCTTTCCATCTGATAATAGGAATGCAAGTCCTCACAGGGGCTCAGAGCCCTGCATGATGCCGAACTTTACGACGTCATCTCCGTCTCCCTCTTGCTCATTTCACTCACCAAAAATATCAGATGTGCTTCCGCCTGAAGACCTTTGAACTTGCCGTTTGCTTTACCTGGAAAATTTCCTTTCATTTGCTCCCTTAATTCCAAGAAGTCTTCAATAAAATGTTACCTGTCAGTAAGGTCTTACTTGACCACCCTAGTAAAGCAGTAACATTCCCCATCCCACTACCTGCCTTACTTTCCCGAGAGCACTTATCGGCATTTACTTACTTTTCTTTCCTTTTGTGAAAATTCTCTCTCTCCCCCAATTAGATTACAAGGTTCATGACGGCAGGGTCTTTTTACCTCTTGTTTAATTTCAGCTCAATTCCCAATGCCTAGATTTGTGCCCAGGTACAACAGGCACTCAATAAACATGTACTGGATGAACGAATGAATTGGTTTTTGAAATTGGCTACAGAGAAGGGTAAGAATGGACAAGTAAGAGCTACGGCAAAATATAGGTCCAAGTATTTCAATGAATATTTTCAAATGTAGAAAATATCTGAAATCTATCTTTGGACATGTCCACTGATATCTTCGTATTTCTAAATGATAAAAATGATCAGGACACTCATCAATGCTGACAATTAGACCTAAACTGAAGAGTTACTCCATTTAAAACTTACAGGGAGTCTTAGTCACTGATTTTTTTTTTTTTTTTAAAGAATTTGTGAAAGAAAGCTTAGCATCTAAGTAATACCACTATATTACTATACTGAAAAGACACCAGAATAATGATCAGGCAAACGGCTACCTATCCCCTCTGATCTAAAAGACAAGGTCACATGTACAATTATAAAGAGCACAGGTTTCCCAGGAAGTGCCTGTTGTGACGAAAATCGGCAGGGGCTGAGACGGAAACCAGGGGTCCAGTAAATAGGTGGCGGTGAGACTGCGTGCCGCCTCCAAGGTCCTGGCGGCAGCAGGCTCTGGTGAGATCTGGGGTTTCACAAATAAATGAAGCCGGTTGATTTAATCAGTGGGAGTCAAAGATAAGATCTGTTTTAGATAATGCCAAGGGTGATGCTTTGTTGGTAGAGTCTGTGCTTTTAATTCCAGGGGGTCCTGGAGAGACAGGGGTCACTCTTGCTTGAGATGTTACAGCAGGTAAACTGCATGAAGCCTGCTCCTATCCCAGTGGGGCTTACCTATCACATCTCCTTGTTCGTGGATCATCATTCCCAAATCTTTAAATATTTCATTAATATCCATAATATCAGCCTGAGAGAAAGAGGCATATGTTACTATAATCAGAAATTCAGCTTCCAATCCACAAAAGGGGAAAATTAAAAAACAGCCCCCCCGCCCCCCGAAAAAACCCAAACCACCACTTAGACACAAGTGAGAATGCATCTAGGCTTAATATATAAATTTTGGAACTATCAGGAAACGCTGTGATTAGAAGCAATCTTAAGTAAGATGACCTTGAATAACTGGAACCAGTTCCTTAAAAGTAAGTTTATAACATTAAAAATACCAAGCGAGGTAGCACAGAGACCAGGAATCTGTAACAGAGAATGGCCCTGGGTCACTGAGTTTTTGTTTATGTAATCTGATAGTTTTGTTATCACTAGCAATAGTATTTCCTCGTAAGAGTATAAAATATCATTGTTATGATTTATTTCTAGTAAAAACTTACATATCAATTTGACATTATAAAAGTATAAAACATTAGGTATAAATTTAATGTCTCACATTAATTAATAAATTTGATTATGCAATGGAATAGCGATGAACAACTTTTATCTTTTCTTTAATATATGATAAATATTATTTTGCCTAATTAAAGAGCAAAGTTTAAATATTCTATTGGGGGGACAACTTACATATTCATCCTGTGTCTTAGTCTCCCCATCTATAAAATGGTGATGATGACAACACAGTGAACTACTTCATGGTTTTTATGAGAACGAAATGAGATAATGCAAAGAATTTATCACATGGTGCTCGAAAACCCTCAACAAACTGTAGGAACGGTAAGCTCTTATTAACCAGCCTTCTAGAGAATAGGTAGGTTCCACAAGAACTAATGCTTATTAACCCTTCAACTCTCTTTGACACAATCAACCTACTACGGAGAAATAAAAGACCTGTAAAGTCCCTGTCAAGTTATTCATGCAGCTCTGAATTGTACTGTGTGCTCTGGAAGCCATCCAGACTCCCTGAGCCGACATGTCTGGACTGAGATTTTCTCCATGCTAAGGACCTGAGATGATCTGACAGGATAAAAAACAAAAGCTGGAGATGAGGGAGGTATGTTACACTCTCAGCACAAATTCTAACACAATTTATTTTTAAAAAGGGAATTATTCTCATTTATACGAAATGCCACCACATGGATATATTTAGTTTTCTTTCTCAGGCCCCTCCCCTACAACTGTCTAAGCATCTTGAGGACAGACATGCAGAAAACAGAACAGCCATCCAACTGCCACGTCAAGCTTACTTCAAGTTGCCTAATAGAAGATTCTCTCTCCTGAATAAGGCGGAGGTCGTCCTCTGTGATTTCTTCATCCTGCACCTGCACCTGAGGTTGAGGTTGGCTAACAGACAGAACAGAACATGGGGGGAAAAACAAGGAATAGTATTAAACTAATGGGACTTCTTTCCTTATTCAAGAAACATGAAATAGAATATCTTTTCCTCAAAGTATTCATGTTTCATGTCACTGATTTTTTTTTTTAGAGTTATTATTTAATTAGGAAGCTACATTTGGCAATTGGGTGTTCCTTTTTGGTTGACTAAAACGTCACAGGAGGAAATAATCTCCATCAAATAGTAATTAGGTCAGTCATATTTACTTGGGTAATTATTTATGAAGTATTACTGCTATATTGGAATATTTTATGTATTTATAGACTTTATAAATAATTATTTCGAAAAAAATTAAAATTTATAGCTTTCTATTTAAAAACAACCAGGATAGTCATGATATAATAAGCTGAAAGCCTTCATTTTATTCCAGGGACCACAATGTATAAAATACATTTGAAAAATTATCTTTTGCTCTGTATGTTTTATATTTCTTACCTTTCCCAGGATACAAGATTCCTTTCCTTGGAGCTGTCCTCAGGAAAACCACCCTGGAAAATTTAGTAATAGAATGGATTGAGAAAGGGCAAAAAAACCCACAAAACACCAACACTCACATTTTCTCTGTAATAATCTAAACTGATTTATGTATGTATGTGCTTGTGTGTGTGTGTGCATGTGTAGAGAAAGAAAAATATTTTTGTTCTCATTTTCTAGGTCAAGTGCTTCAAGTAATAATAAAATTGTATCCTAAGCTGACAAGGAAGGAATTCATTAAATATTCTCAAGGGCCAAATAATAAATATTATTTGATTAAAATGTACTATAGTCCTTGAGCCTCTGCATTAAGGAACAAGGAAACAACCTGCAATACTTTCAAAGGGAATTTAAAATTAGATTAACTCAAAATTCCACTATAAGTTATCCTTTGGTTTACTTTCCCCAGGGTTATATTCATTTTCAGTATTCACACAATATATTGACTCTGTTCATTTCCATCATCTTCATGTAACCCAGTAGTAAAGTGTTCCCTACGTAAGCCCCTACAGAAAAAGACAGCATCTAATACAAATCAGTGTGGAAGTATCACTTTGGGTCTGACCCCAGTCTTCTCTGACAAAATGCTTCCAAATTATTATATAATAATCTGCAATCTTTGGTTTCACAGCAATACATAACTATCATCCTTCTTAAAACTGAGCTGAAAAACCTAAAAGTCAATATTCAAATACTAATTTCCAAGATAGTCACACATCCTTCCTCAGGACTTAGAAAAATGCTAATGTAGTCTTTCAAGGGAACACCATAGTCACTTTCTAATGCCTTGTTAAATACTTACAGACACTCTGGAGCTGGCTCTTACTCGAGCAACAAACTCTTTCTCTTTCTCTGCAGCTTGCCTCTGGACCTTCTGAAAGTTTGTCAGTGATGTTGTGAATTCAGCCACTAAGCGATCCTTCTGTATTTTCCTTTGACGCTAGAGGAAAGGGGGAGAAACCTACTAGAATCAAGCCGTAAAGTTTTACAGAATTTGCAAAAGTTGTTTCACCACTAGTTGGCTCCTCATTTTATTCTGAAATTCTCACTCACTCTCCAATTATGGGGCCCTACTGATTAAATCTCGATTTAATACTCTGACAACATGTTCAAATGCTATGTGTATTTGCTATCTTGAGGCAAAAGGTCCATAATGTTGGATCTCTCGCCTCAAATTTTCATCCTAAAAACTGGGCCATAACTTTGACATTATTTTGAAGTAGTTCTTTTTGTTTTCTTTTTAGGAAAATAAAATAACTTCCACTAAATAATAAGCAAGGAAATAAATGTGCACCCCTAAGAAACCTCACATCTTGAATGAGTGTGCATGTCACATGGAGTCAGCCCTGGAAGGCCAGGAAACAATTACTCAGGAAGTATTTTCTGAGCACTTGCTTAATTATGGGTCAGGGCAACTGCATGGAAATAATTTTTGCTTTATTGAACCACAGGATACTACATGGGCAATTAAATATAGTTTTGTGTTCTGCAAACTAATCTCAAATATAGTTTTCCCCCCT
This sequence comes from Mellivora capensis, assembly GCA_004024625.1. Lineage (NCBI taxonomy): Eukaryota > Metazoa > Chordata > Mammalia > Carnivora > Mustelidae > Mellivora > Mellivora capensis. Next base: position 15,016 of record PISX010020502.1, on the reverse strand, counting down.
TAATTTCCTTTCTAGGATAACAGTTCAAAGACCCTACAATGTATGTGATTTCTTTCACATTCACTACATCAACAATGTGTCTTAAGGCTTGATACCTGTTCACTGGGGGTGGTGGGCAGAGAGCCAAACTCTTTAATGTACTTATCCGTTTCCTTGGCAAGTTGGTTAGTATACTGCTGCTTCTGTTGCCTAAAGTGAGAAAACACACATTATAGCGAAAGAACAAAGATTTTTTTAAGTTACAACTCTGCCAGCTGATGAATAGTTTGCTAAAAACCACTATTTTATAGACTGGCTCTGAATTTTTTCTATGAAAACAAAAATTTCAGGGCATCTGACCAGCTCAGTCGGTAGAACACGTGACTCTTAATCTCAGGGTTGTGAGTTCAAGCCCCAGACTGGACATGGAGCCTACTTTAAAAAAAAAAAAAAATTCCAGATTCTATTTCTTGATAAATATTGAGCAAATATTACATGGAAAATTCTTTACTCGTAGGGAGCAACCAAGCCTTTGAGAAATAAATCTCAGCAGCCATTAGAAAGGAAGATGACTTGAGTAAAAGCCAAACTATGGGACATCTGATGTTTTAGTTATGGGGGTGGGATGGTGGGAGCCTTCTGTCTGCATCCCACAACTGAGAGGTCAGTTGAATAAATGAGGAGGATTTGTCGCCTGAGACCATCCAGTTCCAGGGCTTGGAGTACATGTAGCCTCTCCTCCTTCTTAATCTGGACATTTATATCCTTATAGACACTTTAAAAAAAGAGGGGAAGAGGTAATAAATACTAATATGCATTTACTACTTTTTAAGTTTGCTGTGGAAAAAATAATAGCATTTCTCTATAAAGAGAAAGAACACAATACAAGAAGTAAATTGTATCAGCATCTGTATCTGTCTTGTTAACTAGCTTATAAAGTAAAAAGTCAGATTTTTTTTTTTTAAGATTTATTTATTTGTCAGAGAGAGAGGGAGCACGCACACAGGCAGGAGGAGTGGTAGGCAGAGGGAGAAGCAGGCTCCTTGCCAAGCAAGGAGCCCGATGTGGAACTTGATCCCAGGACCCTGGGATCAGGACAGAGCCGAAAGTAGATGCCTAACCAACTGAGCCACCCAGGCATCCCAAAATGTCATATTTTTAACTAAAGAACTTTACTCTAAAAAAAAAAAAAAAAAGCTTATATTAATGTGATGCTTTACAAATTACAACATCAGTACTTCTCAAATATATTATCTCTTATTTTAAACACTTATTAGTCACACTTGGGATCCTTTAAAATAATGAGATATTGTATAAGACTATTTTTAAGTACAGATACCTGTATTTGACTGATAAGGAAGAATTACAACCTAATTTTATCTATTTTCTGCCTACCCTAACTTTCATATGCCTTTTAAAATCTTTGGAAAATGTGCGACACCTGGGTGGCTCAGTTGGTTAAGCGGCTGCCTTTGGCTCAGGTCCTAATCCCAGCGTCCTGGGATCAAGTCCCACATCGGGCTCCTTGCTCGGCAGGGAGCCTGCTTCTCCCTCTGCCTGCCACTCTGTCTGCCTGTGCTCACTCGCTCTCTCCCTCTCTCTCTGACAAATAAATAAATTAAAAAAAAATCTTTAGAAAATGTAAGATAGCTAAATTTCTGAAAAGCTAAATTTCTGAAAAGCTAAATTACTGATATCTACCTACTCACAATCTCCACTACCAACCTTAACAAACTATTTTATCTATTAAGAATTACGTGTTTCTATTCCATTTTAGTTTTTTTTTTTTTTAAGACTTATCTGAGAGAGAGAAAGTATGCACAAGGTGGGGGTAGGGGAGAGGAACAAAAGAGGGGAAAGGAAGCTGACTCCATACTGAGTGGGGAGCCTGACATGGGGCTTGATCTCACCACCCTGAGACCATGAACTGCACCAAAATCAAGACTAAGACGCTTTAACTGACTGAGTCACCACCCAGGTGCCCCTCTATTCCATTTCAGTTTAACAAATGCTGGTTTATTATTTAGACTTGTGGCATTTTTACCACCCCGATATCTCTCATTGCAGTAAAAGTATAAATTAGACATAACTATAAATTCTTCAAAATGTACTTCATAAAAAACATAAATTCCCATCACCTATCTTTTAATTCCTTTCTCTTTGTAATTTTTTCCTTATATAGCTAATGTTGTTTGGAATATCACTTACTACATATATATTACTTGAAATATGGCTGTAATGGCACTGAATTATGATTTAAGATTCAGGTTCACAATGATGTTAGGCAAATCATCACACTGCCATGAGAAATACTTTCCTTTTGAACAAAATGAAAATAATTTTTTTTTTTTTTTTACAATTTTTAGTTGCTCATTTGAGAGAGAGTACAAGAGAGATCACACAGGGAGAAGCAAAGGGAGAAGCAGACTACAGCTGAGCAGGGAGCCTAATACAGGGCTCTATCCCAGGACCCTGAGATCACGACCTGAGTCGGAGACAGATGCTTGAAGACTGAGCTAGCCCAGCACCCCGAAAATAATTGTTTTGATCTATGTCTTTTACTCCAGATGAGAAAGATTTAGAAGAGATAATGTAAAAAAACACTGTAAAATCTGTAACACCACAAAGTATGACTGCTATTCTTCTAACAGCATATTATTTTCCTGAAACATGTACTGCATATATAACTTCACTAGAACCTTTTTTTTTTCTTAAACAAAAGCTAATCCTTTCTGAAATTCAAGGATTTAGATATAAGTTTTTTACGGACAGCCATTCATATTGATTATGTCCTAGATCTAAACCAAATAAAAATCTAGTCACTGAAGCAACTGTTAGCTATGGGAAAAAAATCACATAAATAGAGAGGCTTAGAATATCATTTTTCAAGTCATCAAAACAACCTATTCAATAAATATAAAAAAGGCAACTGACAAAGTTCTGCTTTGCTAGAGTGAGCCAGCTCTTTAAAATAAAGAAAAATATCTGCCCACCCGGAACAGGGAAAAACCTACACAAAAGGTTGGTACAAATAAAGGAGCTGAAAAATCTTATTAACTTTCCACTGTTTCTCCAGTAAACATAACACTAGACCATCAAAGCAATATAGCAGTGATTTTTTTTTTTTTTAAATTATTAAACACTTACAGCTGTTGCCTCAGTTCAGGTGAGTCTTGAGGCGTTCCAAGTTGATTCAGACTCCTCTGTATTTCCACAGCTATTGATGAAAAGATAAATATGTAATTGTTATAAATGTTAGGGCAACAGAAATTAAGTTAGAAATTAATACAGGCAATTGGACAATTAGAAAAAGAAAAAACAAAGAGATGAATATAGATGATGTTAATTGAGAAAAAAATGAAGATTAAGTGGTTTATCTAAATCTCAGTTACAATGATGAATTAATTTTCAAGAGGAAACTGTGTGGGGTTGTAAACATGTGAAACTGCATTTATGATCCAAAAATGTTATTTTCCTCCCTAGCTCCTCAGAGCATTTATAATAACGGCACATGAACCTTCACTTGATTACTGGCCTAAAAACTGTGAGGAAAATAATTGTAACAGTTACATAAGTCAGTGGATTACAAAGTGAATGAAAGATTGTTAATAAACAAGGGAGGAATAATAAAGATGAAACAATTATGTATAATTTGCCATGTAAGCCTGGATCCAGGCAAGTGTCATCAGAGGATGCTGAAGCCACAGAACATTCACACAATCTGGAATTGTCGCCACATGGATGATATTAATAAAAGAACTAACTTCACCTTGGATAAATTTGTTGCTTAAAACAAATGATCAGGGCACTGGGGTGGCTCAGTCGGTTCAGCGTCAGACTCTTGATTTCAGCTCAGGTCATGGCCTCAGGGTCTTAAGATGGAGCCCAGACTTGGGCTCCCTGCTTAGTGTAGAGTCTGTTCTCTTCCCCTCCCCATGTGTGCACATGTGTTTGCTTACTCTCTCTAAAATAAATAAATAAATAAGATAAATCTTTAAAAAAACCCACAAATGACCAACATTTTTTTGTTTTTAATTTTAGAGAGAGAGGGAGAGAGGGAGTGTTTGTGGATGTGCATAGGGGGAGAAGGAGAGAGAGAATTTTAAGCAGGTTCCATGCCTAGCATACAGACTGACTCAAGCTTGATCTCACAACCCTGAGATCATGACCTAAGCTCAAGTCAAGAGTCCTGCGTTTAACTGACTGAGGCTTCCAGGAGCCCCAGAACAAATAATCAAATTTAGCAACACCAAGGAGACAAACTGCCAGACAAACTGGCAAACTGGTGAGCTTCCCAAGATAATGCAATGAAAAAGTCACAATATGATCTACATATTTTTTTTTTAACCAAAACGTTTAACAAAAATGTTTAATCTAATCACGAGGGGACAAAAAACAGACCAATCTAGACTGCAGGATAATCTACAAAACAACTGGTCTGGGCTTTTAAAAATGTCAATGCCATAAAAGAGGGGAAAAAAAAAAAAAAAGACAAGGCAGGGGAGCTTTCCAAATTAAAGAACTAAACCATCCAAATTACTAAAATACCCAAAAGCGATATAGGATTTTGGATTGGATTCTAAATCAGAAGGAAGAAAATGCTAAAAAACAAATGTGGGGCTACTGAAGATGCTTGAATTTGATTCTGAAATTTGAATTTGGAAAGAGATACAAAACAAAAATGGAAAATGTCAACAACTGGTGAGCCAGGTGAAGGTCATACAAAAAGTTCACTGCACTGCACTTTTCTGTAGGTTCTAAATATTTAAAATTAGAAGTCAAGAGTTAAAATTCAGGTAAGCTCACAATCCAAACTCTATAAACACTGCAATTTTTATAAAAAGGTTATTTCTCACAAATGGGGAGGTCCTGTAGCTATATGCATGTGTGCAGACAAATAAAATGTCAAGTAAAGCTGAAAATCCACCTCCAAAGTAAAGAATATGCACATTTCCAAGAACTAGGGAAAAATGATCTGACTCACCGATCTTTTTATTTTAAATGAGTGGTTTATTTATACAGCTTAAATGTTTTTAAATAGTCATTACTTATTTATGGGATCAAGGGAATGACTGTATCCCAAATGCAGAATAACTTTGTTCACTGAGGATGATGTAATGACAGTGCTTTCAGGTTGAAGCTGAACAATAAAAATACTGGAAAGGAATCATATAGCATATAGCAACTGTTAACCATTCGGCGAGTTTCAAAAGAACTTCTTTTTGCCTTTTTGAGGGGAGGTAGTAGATTTTTCTTTTGCAGGGCAGAGCAATGTTGTTTGCTGTGTTTAACTTATGGGCTGCTTGCTATGAGTTACGTATTTCCTTCTGAATCTCAACAGGCTTTTCTAGACTGCCTTATAGGAGTTTAAAGCTTTTATTTTCAAAAATTAGTATGTTGATAAGACGAACTGTAGCATGAGCATTTATCTCATCTCTAGAGGGTTCTTGTCTTTGAAAAAAGTCGTATTAAGTTGAGAAAAAACAGAATAATTCAATAAATGACATCAGGAAAATGACTAACCACTTAGGATTAAAACAGAAAACTACCATACCTCATAAAACAAAATAAATCAGCAGTTTAGTTAAATATTCAAAGTTGAAACCATTAAACTGCTACATGAAACAATAAACACAAATTTATCATTATGATCTTTTTATGACCTTGAAGTGAGGGATAAAATATTATCTAAGCATGATATAAAACTAAAAGCCATGGAAGAAAATATGTTAAACATGTCAACACAAATAACTTTTTAATGCTACAGGCAAATGTGTATCTGTATTACAGATATATATATATATATAAAGTGTGTGTGTGTGTGTGTGTGTGAGAAAACATCTGCAGCATATGATGAGCAAAGGGCTTAATATCCCTAAATATAGGAAAAAGAAAACTCCTACAAATCAATAACAGAAAAATAGTCCAATGCAAAAAGGATAAAAGATGTCATCATTAGATTTATAACAAGCAAATAAACATATGAGAAATTCAACTTCACTGATAACTTTCCACATAACGGAATGCTACAACTTAAGAGAAATAAGCAAGGAAAGATACAATTACCATCAAAAGCCTTAAAAACAAAAGGTAGAGACATACCTAAGAAGCAATATCCATAACATATGAAGAACTAGAAATAACAGAAAAGTCAGACAAGCCAGTACAAAAATGGGCCAAGAAGAGGGACTTCAGTATTATTCACTGAATAAATGAATAGAAAAAAAAAATAGCTAGTCAACAAGCCTAGTGATCTTAAAAAGCAGAATCAACTCTAACGTATGAATGCTACGTAAAATTGTTCAGGTATTAAAAGGAATTATATAGAACTGCTTCCGACAGGCCCAGTGGGAACCTAAAATCCATCAAGTGGTCCTCTCCCCAGCAATTTTTTTTCAAGGTTAAATTACTTTTTATTATTTATTTATTTATTTTTTTAATTTCTTTTCAGCGTAACAGAGTTCATAGTTTTTGCACCAAACCCAGTGCTCCATGCAATGCGTGCCCTCCATAATACCCACCACCTGGCTCCCCCAACCTCCCACCCCCCGCCCCTTCAAAATCCTCAGGTTGTTTTTCAGAGTCCATAGTCTCTCATGGTTCATCTCCCCTTCCAATTTCCCTCAACTCCCTTCTCCTCTCCCTCTCCCCATGTCCTCCGTGTTATTTGTTATGCTCCACAAATAAGTGAAACCATATGATCATTGACTCTCTCTGCTTGACTTATTTCACTCAGCATAATATCTTCCAGTCCCATCCATGTTGATACAAAAGTTGCATATTCATCCTTTCTGATGGAGGCATAATACTCCATAGTGTATATGGACCACATCTTCCTTACTCATTCGTCCGTTGAAGGGCATCCTGGTTCTTTCCACATTTTGGCGACTGTGGCCATTGCTGCTATAAACATTGGGGTACAGATGGCCCTTCTTTTCAATACATCTGTATCTTTGGGGTGAATACCCAGTAGTGCAATTGCAGGGTCATAGGGAAGCTCTATTTTTAATTTCTTGAGGAATCTCCACACTGTTCTCCAAAGTGGCTGCACCAACTTGCATTCCCACCAACAGTGTAAGAGGGTTCCCCTTTCTCCACATCCTCTCCAACACACGTTGTTTCCTGTCTTGCTAATTTTGGCCATTCTAACTGGTGTAAGG
>PISX010020501.1:0-35672 GCA_004024625.1 Mellivora capensis | reverse complement strand
ACAGCAGCCAGATCATTTTCAGAAAAGTGAAGCCAAGGGTGAGATGGAGATTTCTGGTTTGGGGGACAGACTGGGTGAGAATATCATTAATAAACAAGAAGAATACCACAAATGGCAAGAGAGGCAGGCTGACACAGAATTTGGAGTTAGACTGCCTATGTTCAAGTTCTAGGTCTTTTATTTACTTTGTGATTTTGAAAACTACTTAATTATTTGGAGTATTACTTTCCTTACCTGTGTAACAGGAACAATAAAACTATCATCTCTACCTTCCTCTTAGGTTGGCTGTGATGATTAAATTGTGATGATGTATATTAGAATATTTTATATACTTTGAAATAATATTGATGGATGTTTTATTAATATTCATCAGCCCTAAAAAAGGAACTATTCTAAATAGGGTCATTCACTATTATAAATAAATTCCCTTTTATGCACTGTTAACTCTGTTAACTATTTCTGGTCAAAATCTGTCTAAAGCCTATTATGTAAAACTATGCTGTAACTGCTAACAGAGTGCAAGGAGTGTGACTTCATCTTTCCTTGATGACTCACAGTCATTCAAACGAATACACATTTTTCTCCTCTTTAAATGGCATAGATGTGGTCAAGATTTCCTGGTATCCTTGGGTAGTATGAGGGCCAGACAATACAAAAGGTGGGCTCTAGCTGGAGATGGGCAATTAGGCTTGGCTGACATCAATTCCAACCCTGGTTTTCAGCAGAATTTTACCCTGAAAAGACTGCTACCAATTCATGGGCTGGCTGGATGGCAGGCTTTGCATCATTAAAACCTAAGCCCAGCACGTGCGGTGATGAGCACTGGGTGTTATATGCAACTAATGAATCGTTGAACACTACAGCAAAAACTAATGATGTATTATATGCTGGCTAACTGAACATAAAAAAAATAAATTAAAAAACAAAAAGACAACAAAAATACCCCACCTAAGCCAAGACTTCTGTTTTCAGCCATGATAGAGTAACTGGTACTGCACTTTGCCCTTCCACTAAATGTAGGAAGGAACTGTTTTTAGGTCCTGGACAATGGGTGACACAAGAATTTAATCCTTGAGAAAAGGGAATCGTCACAGCAGCCCCATATTCCCTGGCTTTCTGCCCGAGTACATTTTTTTGAATCATGACACAGGAAGTTGAGTCCATGAAATAAAGCAATGGACTTAACGAACTGACAGGGAGAGACTAGGATTTGGGGATGCCAAAGTGATTCGGATTTGTGCGGCAGGGTACTGGAGAGGAGGAACAATGCAGAGGAGATTCTCTGGGCCTACAGGAAGGTTACTCACAAGTCTTTAGTTGAGTGCTGGGCTGTACATGTCCATGACACATGTACAGGTTGATGGAGTAGCTGTTGGGAGGATAGAGCCGAGTATATGCCGTGTGATGCTGGACCTCCAGACCAGTCAGAGAGCAAACCTCATGGAGCACTCCAGGATTTAGTCTCCACAAAGAACTATGCCACAGAGTAGAAGAATACACTAGGAGTAAAACAAACCTGAAACAGCCCATCCTAGAAGAACAAAACCAGTCTTGACAGGATCAAAAGCATCTGTCAGTAATCTACTTATCTGCTGCAACCAAACTCAGAACCCTAATAGGAGACAATAGAATCCAGAGTCCCTACAATGTTATCAGGCACCAATAATTAGCATATGATTTAAAACTGCTCCACATAAGAGGAAAATAGGAGGGGCACCTGGGTGGCTCAGTGGGTTAAAGCCTTTGCCTTTGGCTCGGGTTGTGATCCCAGGGCCTGGAATAGAGCCCTGCATCAGGCTCTCTGCCCTGCTGGGAGCCTGCTTCCCCCTCTCTCTCTGCCTGCCTCTCTGCCTACTTGTGATCCCTCTCTGTCAAATAAATAAATAAAATCTTAAAAAAAAAAAAAAGGAAAATAGGAAAATGTAACCCACAAAGATGTAAAAACAAAAGAAAACAAAACAAAAACAAAACACCCAAATAACAGAAAGAGACCCAGAGAAAACCCAGATGTTGGAATTATCAGAGGAGGCCTCTAATGGTCATTATAGATATGCTCAAAAAAAAAAAAAACAACCAAAAAAACCCCCAACAAAACAATACCAAAAAAAAAAACCAAACAAAAAAAGGAAAACATGCATGTAGGGAATGAACAGATGAATGTCTTCTGACACATGGAAACTAAAAAAAATCCACCAAATTCAAATATCTGAAATAAAAAATTCACTACATGGGCTTAAGCACAGATTGTGGAGACTATAGAAGAAAAGACAGTAAATTATGAAGACGGATCAATAAAAAAATACCAATATGAAGAATATAGAGAAAAAAGATTTTAAAATATAAACAGAGCCTTAGTAACCTATAGGATAATGTCAACTTATTCCAGTGGAGAATGACTTTGGGGCAGAAAAAGCAATAATGGTTAAAGATGTCCCAGTTTTGGTAAAAATAATTAACCAACATTCAAAAAAATCTCAGTGAAACCCAAGCAGGTTAAATGTAAAAAAAACCAAACAAACCCCACATACCTAGGCCTGTCAGAGTAAAATTGCTGAAAGTCAAAGATAAAGAGAAAGACAGCCATTGAAAAGGTATATTACATAATAAGAATGATGATTTCTCATCAGAAACAATGGAGGTCTGAAGACAATGAATGGCATTTTTTAAAGAACTGAAAGGGAAAACCCATACCTGTCAATCTTGAAATTTATATCTAGTAAAAATATCCTTTAAAGATGAATTAAATAAAAACATTTTCAGATAAAGCTAAGAGAATTTGTTGTTGGCAGTCACACAACACAAGAAAGGCTAAAGGAAGGGTTAGGTTGAAGGGAAATGGGTTGAGATGGAAACCTGAACTTACAGTAAGAACATATAAGAAGAGAACTATACATGGTAAACATGAAGTGAATATCAAGATCACTGTTTCTTACTTCTCTTAATTTCTTTAAAAGAGAATTGAATATTTACAGTAAAAATAATAAGGCTATGAGTTTTTTTTATGGATGTAGATATAAAATATTTGACAATATAAAGGTCAAAGGGACAGCGAATGGAATTATTTTCCACAGATCAGGCCCTGCTCAAAAGTAACCACCATGAATGCTATTATTCTTTATGTCACTATCACTTTCCATAGGAGGTACTTCGGTTACTCCTTTTAGATGTGTCACTTATACTACTAATCAATTTTGCTTCTATACCAGACAACACAGATTTCCATTTATATAGGAAACATCAATAACTCCTTTAGTCTTATAAGAAATTTTCAGGTTAATTATAATGCAGCATTAATGGTAAAGAACATGGGCTTAGAAATGACTAAAGATATTACTTCAAGTTTGCTATTTTCAAAACTAAAAATTAAAAGCTGTCATGAGCTTTTTATTTTGAATATTTAAACTTCCAATTCACCTGGATTCTAGTTTCATCTAGAATAAACACAATTATTATAAAATAATCATTTATTCATCTTACCAAATACACTATCAGTGAAGTTTCACATAATCAAAGCTAGCGATAACAGTTTTATGCATTAGACTACAAAATTATCATACTATGAATAACTGAAGTATATTATACGCGAAATCCTTATTTATAGTGAGTCAACTTATATCAGAGGTCAAAACTAAAGTCTTCAGGGACACATATTAAACTCAGAACTCTAATCACACTTCACTGTCTTTCTGGATAGCTATTCTTTTCTCTGCAGGTTCAGCTGAGGTATGGTCTAAATTGCCTATAATTTAAAACACTTTTAGGAAGCTTTGCATCTACTAGGGTGTTTTAGTATTTTGTCATTTTGAGGTTTTAAAAAATGAAATCATACAAAGGTATTTTTGACTTAATTATATTGGAGGTACTATAAGACAATATAAAAACTATATAAGACTGTATACTATATATAAGACTATAAACTATATAAGACTATAAAAACCCTTAAAATGGCAAGAACAAGGACTAGCAGAACCAAATGAATGTATGAACTATAAAGAACTTTAGGAAAAAGAGTGATCAGGTGGAATGGTTTTAGTGAAGCAGTGGGTTTCCCATTCAACTCAAAAGTACTTTTGTTTTAATGAACAAAATCTCACTCATGTATTTAATTCACATTCATTAGAATAAGTTGGCAGGTTGCTGAAAATGAATTGATAATTATAATAATTTTCCAGTAAAACAACAATTTGTAGGCAGAGTGAATGAAATCTTGCTAATATATGCCTTCATATAATCCTCAAGCTGCTTAAAATTTAGCAATAATTCCACTCTTTCAGAAATTAAAATTCTCTTTCAGTTTCTAAATATCTTTTTTTTATTTCCTGAATATTTTAAATGGCTTTCATTACAGATAAGGCTATTTTTCAAAATCAATCAAGTACCAAATGACTCATACTTATCTTAATAAAACAGGCTTTCTACATGGCCAAATAAAATTAAAAGAAGGAAACATGTACCACTGGCCATTTTTTGCTTTTAAAATATAAGAATTTCTTGTCAACTATTTTCTCCTAAATGGCAGAAGTTAATAGTTAATAAAAACACAACACAGCATTGACTAGTACGATTCAAAATGTACGTAACACCGGTCTTTTCCAGTTTTAAAACACCATACATTTTTTTTCTGAAGCCCTCATCTAAAGAGTCAGGATAAAGGAAAAGGGGTAAAATGATCCTTTAAAATCTTTCATATAATTCAGACCAAGAGGCTCTCCCAGGGAGTTGTCTTGCTGAAGTATGTCAGTGATGAATGCTGCAGATATTCATGCAGACCTGTGTATTCTCCAACTTACTATTAAGGTATTGAAAGAAGGAATTGATCTTTAAAATGAAATTAACCTCATGAACGACAGTGTTAAAATACAACTGGAAATACTAGAGATAACGAGTTAACTGATACTATAATGGACTCAGCAACTTGAAAAAAAGCCAGAAGGAAGGAACTGTTGATACTCATGATACTGTAGCATTCTGGAGACTCCTAACCAGTACTTGCCTGGGGTCTTTCTGAATGCTATCTATTGATGGCGATCTCGTGGTGCCATCATCAGCCGGCGCTGCGTGCTGAAGCCTGTTATAATTGCACTCTTGCACTCGGTATTGTATTGGCCTGTAGGGCTCCGCATAGGTAGCTGTTGTGTTCAGAGCATAATTATTTCTTTGGTATGTAAGGGTGCTTCGTTGGCTGGATGTCCTTTGCAGATTTCCAACACCTACTAGAAAGCCAATATTTTTTAAATGATTAGTATATTCTCCATGAGGTGATACTTGACAAAGTAAAACTATTTTTAAGGATTACAGTTTTTAATAATTACACAAATTGCTTTATAGATTTCATAAATATTACCAATTTAGATTTTACCAATCTAGCTCATTAGTGCTAAAAAGGCATTAGGTTTTTAATATACACAAACAATATGCCAATTTCATTAGCAGAAAAGAACAAAAATAAAATGATAAATCTGCTTATATGATTGAGCTTACTATGTTTATTAAGATTTAGTAACAAAAGTGCAAGGGAAATACAGGAAAAGAATTAAACTAATTTGAGAAATAAATGACAAAATGTCATACTTTCATTTTAGCAAGAAAAAACAATTATTCAAATCTGTAGATAATTGAGGTCAAACTTCGAACATGAAGCATAAACAAGTTACTTATTTTGATATACATTTTATTTATAGACCTTTGCATTTTAATAATACTGGAAAATTTACTTCCTAAGAAGGAAGACTGATACAGCAAATTCTTCTATAGCTACTCCCCTAAATTTTTGCATAATGCTATGTATAAGGGTACTGCATACTGTATGTAATAGTTCTTTCTTAATTATTGGAAAAGGTATCTCTCCAATGATTGCAGATGTATTCTTCCCACAATTAAATTATTTTAATAACATTATTTATTTCTTAATCCTATGAAAGAAATTTCTTGGGAGTTCCCTTCTACTTGCTTGATAGGATGCTGAATCACCAATCATTAAATAAAGCCAATTAGATCCTTAAAAAAATCCCTCAATTTACAGAACACAAGTATAATATTTCTTCATTAATAACTTAAAAATTGGTACATTTTATTAGAAGAAAAATCCTGCAACAGACCAAATTGTCAGTGTTTGGCAAAGAATCAGTTCAGATACAGTCTCTTCCCTCCTGGTGTTCTGGAGGTATGCCTCCTAGAGTTATGCCTTTATGGGGTTATCACTGTGGGCATGTTAATAAATCTGTCCTATCTCTTTTGCTTTTTAAAGATTTTATTTATCTATCTTAGAGAATAAAGAGAGAGACAGATGGAGTGTGAGCAGGGGGAGAAGCAGAGGGAGATAATCTCCAGCAGACTCTGGTGAGTGTGGAGCCTGACAGAGGGCTCAATCCCACAACCCTGAAATCATGACCTGAGCTGAAACCAAGAGTGGGATGCTCAAAAAACTGAGTCATCCAGGCATCCCTGTACTAGCTCTTTTCAAAAAGAAAAAAAGAGAAAGAAAGAAAGACAGACAGACAGACAGACGGGTGGGTCTCTTGGGATTCCATGAGCCAGACCTGTAGCACAATCTGGCAGCTCACGTGGCCATGGGTATAGCTTCTGCTCTAGCAGCCACTATGGTGTGGCATATATGTGGGGGGGGGGGTGCATGGGTGTGATGCATTAGCTCCCTATTTTTATGAATGCTGTTATTGTATTCTGTCCCAAATAGGGGCCATCACAAGGAATATTTATTTCACTCTACACTTAGACATTCAGAGGATATCTAGTATCTAAAAAGGAATAATACGAAATACACTTGGGCTGCATACAAGCTAAATTGAAGACAGGCAAATAACTCATAAAGGGATCTTCTCTAGATACACGTTCCAGGCAACAAAAATCACAAAGGAATATTCCAACAAAGGTTTTTCTTTCTAGGTCTGGTATGTTTTAAACCCAAGGAGAGTCAGATTTAGAGCTCTATAAACTTATCTGTGAATTAACAGTATAATCACCATGTTCACTGATTAGATAAAACTAAGGTTAAAAAAAATATCACCTATAAATAGGTACAACACGAACTTCTATTTTACTGTTTATTGATCAGCTGTCAAAGCTGCTTATCTGACAATCAAATGGGCAATAAGATTTCATACTAACTGGGCACCCAATCTCAATAAAAATCTTCTGCTCTTGGGCCTATGAGTTTGGGAATCAAGCTGAACTGCACAGAGGCCCACCTGAGCCTGTGCGGTACAGTGCTGTCTGAGATCCTTGGAGCTCCACGGTCCCGTGATTTGGGCTGCGGTACACTGGGCTGTAATAGGTCCTCCCCTCATATATAGGAGTGATGTGCAAGTCAGGAGACACAGCTGAACGAAGGTCTTGCCCAAGCTGGCTGTGCTGACTAGCGTAGGAACTCCGTAAGCCTAGAGGTAGGAAATAACGTCATTAAGAAATTGAGAAAAGAAAACTGTGCTGAGGTTAAAAGCCTCAATTAATAGGACCTTCCCAAGAGGACCAAATGTTAAGTCTAAACACCAAACCTACTGAGTTTTACAAAAGGAGGATGCCAGCAATGAAAGGACATCATATATATTCTTAGAGGCAAACTTTCTCTGGCAGCCAGATAAAGGTAAATTTTGTAAGAAAAAATAGGAAATTATTAGATGGTTTGCTACTCTGAAATCTATCCCACAACTATAAGCTATTTTATCATGGTGACCAAAAAGACAATGTCCTCTTCTACTGTTACACAATTTTCATTGTTAAAACATAAGAACAATGGTTCACGCCGTTTTCTTTGCTGCTTCACAGAACTGGACTACCAGCTCTTTGGGGGCAGGGCCCACCATGTCCCACACCTCTTAAATTTCAACATCAAAGACAATGTCTACATAATAGTGCTTGGTAAAGGCTGATGTTCAAGAACGCTTTTGAATATGTCTCTCAATTCACCCATGAGTTTTACAGGAAAACATGAAATTTTATGTTACAAAATTCAGAATATTATCAATGAACTAATAATGTTTGTTAAATATTATGAGGTATTATGTTACTATTTGTTGTTACTGTATTTTTCCTTTTTTTTTAAACAAACATAGCTGTTTTTGCAGGAACCCACATGCCAGCTTCTTGTTTACCTTCCTTCTAGTGCAAAGGAAAAGTACAAAGTTAGTACATTAATATCAAATCACTTGAATCATTTGCAATATTCTTTCATTTAAATTGCTAATAACTAAAAGGTCAACATTTTTAAATGGGACTTGTGATAAAAAAAAAGTACAGTTCAAACCCAAACATTTTATTTTCTTAGAGAAAGTAAATTAGTACATTCAATATTATGATGCTCCGAAGTTTATGATTTGTCGATATTAGGAAGTAAAGTCTATCATTTAGTAAGAATACTAAGGTTACATTCCAAATATGAGCAAGAGAAAGCATAAACATATCTGAAGTCAGCACTTACTTGTTTTTTAAAAAACTGCAAATAATTGACACAATAACTAATTACAAAAAGATAGGATCATTCACCTCCTATTAGCTCTGTTAATCATATCAGAACTAAAAGCAAATGGGCCTGAACATGAATGATCCTGCTGCTTACTGAGGAGTGGCAAGAAAGTTTCGAATATGTAGAGCTTCTGAGATGAATGATTATTATTACCTACCCTGGACAGCAATGCGACATGGAAAGAATCTAAATGAACCAATGTGGGTTTTAGCTACTGGCTCTCTACTTGCTAAAATGAAGATCATAGGATTAAACAATCATACAATTGGGAGATGGTCTGGCCAAACCTCATTTAGAAACCAAGGAAACTGAGAGCCAAAAAGAAGTCTGATTCATCCCCATCAGAGAACTGCTTCCTGATAAGGCTGAGAGGACATTCCCAACACTGGACACAGCAAACCCTCAAGGCTCAAGGAGACATGGTATGAGCAGTCTTGAACTCAGCAGAGCCCTCTATGAATTAAAGGGCCAGGTGAGCCCACCAGGGGGACATGGGAGCCAATATAACTCTAAAGATGATATTGTGATCCTTACTGTAAAGTTCTCATGTGGGGATTTCAGCTTCTTATTCACTTGCAGATTTCTCATTCCTCTTAGTAGAGGGACGCTCCATTTCTTTATGGAACCCGTAAGTAGGTTGAATAAAGGTGCAGGCACTGTATTTGTCAATGGTGATATAAAGTGGGCAGGTAAACGGACCCGGTCCTTGGTAATCTTTTCAACACAAGGTGTTATTTTAACACTCAGTGGAGCCACAAATTCTTGAGATTTGCTGTGGGATTCTGTAGATCACTCAACACTTGGGCACCAGAGCTAGATGCTCCTGAAGTCATCTGAGCCGCTACGCTCCCACCACTCTCCACAATTCCGTGAAATAAGACTAAAGCATTCTGTAGCATTCTCAGAACGTTACAGTGTCGCTCTGCAAGGACCTGGCTAGATTCTTCACTGGAAACCATGCAGTATGATTGGATTCACAAATATTTGTACATATTTACTATAATTTTATGGGAAAGGAACAAAACGAGCTTGCTGATAACTCTAAAAAGCATCCAGTAAATATTCACTTGTTATAAGATTATTTAGTGAGATGAAATTACTATATGTGACAGACTATAATGGGAAATAAAGGCTCCAGAATTAGAGTGAAATATACTACTTTTTGATTTTAGAATTTTTATGAATAACATAACAGTGATGATTACTACTTTCGTTCATCTATTCATGCATGCAAATAAAACACAGTCCTATAGATTTACATTTTAAAAAAATAACATAGCCTCTATAGAATAAGTAAAATGATTATGTGTAGAAAGTCCAACAAAACTAAGTATCTTTTAAATTGGAAGACAAATTATCTTCTATAATTCTTATTAGAAATAATTTTTCCAGAAGTATTCACACAAATTAATTTTTAATAGTCTTCTCTCCCCCTCCAATTAGTGGAAAACACTGACCCACAATATTATTTACTTATATAATAGTTTCTATTTGCGGTTCCACGTACTAGTTTAGCTATTACAATGACATATTCCCTGTGATTTAAAATCTTTATATTTAAGATACCAGAAATAAATACAAATTTATCTTCCAAATAGTATTCCTTGCATTCCTAAAACTTTTCTTGACATGCTATGATTTTACTGAAAGTAGTATTTTAGGGCAGGCACATTTTTCTGTTGTAGGATGTAATTTATACACATATTGTATCACCACTGAAATTATGATCACCAAATATCCAAGTGTCTGAATCTATTTCAAAATATTGCTTCAGGCTTATCAGTTAGAAGGTTATTAGTCCTTTGAAATCAAGAACCATAGTAAATATCATGACAAGTAAAACACTTTCTGAAGTAAGAATAAAAGAAAGGAATTCATGAAATAGGATCCACATTCAGAATAAGTAGGCAGGCAGATGAGAAGCAAAGCTTCTCTACACCCTTTATATAAGGAAATATTAGGGAAAAAAAATCTGTGATAGGCTAGGTCTGCCTTTTCCCCCCTGAAACAACATCTAATTTCATCTTCAATGTCAGAAGGCAGGCTTTTTAAACCAAAGGAGATCATCCATCTCATGGTTAAATACAGACAGTAATTTATGTACTCATTTTCTTTCCTGGGTTTCTACTTCACTCTATTGCAAACATAGATTTCTGCATAGCTCTTCTATACATTCACGGCGGGGGGGGGGGGGAGGTTAATAGAAATCCTCAGAACTATATATCTTTCAAGGTTTCCTTGGGAGACAGTATTCATAAATGATTCCTACCTCACTTTGCTGCAGACTTTCAGAGGCATGCTAGAAAATATCTAAGCCAAGCACTCTCCTCTGATGACTAAATGAATAAAAGGTGGTTTCTCCACTAGGACTTTCTCTGAGCTTAAATTCTAGTTCAATATTAATTCTTCCTGCAAAATTATTCAATTAGAAAATCTCAAAAAGGCTTTACCTTTCTCAAAAGTCATAAGGAAAAGATATTGATTTTACCACACCAAATATTTAAAATCTTAGATAAGAAATATCAAAAACAAAGTCAAAAGACAGGTTACAAAATGGAAAAAAATACTTGAAAAGCATATTACAAGAAGCTATTTTACTTCAAGTATAAAAACCTTTTACAAGTTATATAAACAGACAAAAATCCTAAACTTGTGTTTGTAGAAAAGACCTAAAATGGCTGATAAACATGTACTATCTTCAATCTCAGTCATAGCTCAATAAAGGGCATTGGAAACCATGAGATGCAGCTTTTAACCTATCCCACTGGCCAAGATGCAGCACTGGCAATACGCAGTGCTAGTGAAGATGAGGAGGACAGATAAACTATTGGTGGAAATAGAAATCTGTGCAGCTTTCCTGAAACACAGGAGGTAGGACAGTATTTCTTTAAAAACACATAAGCACATTGTTTTTTTGACTCAGCAATTCTACTTTAAGAAATGGATCTCATAGTTATCTTAATATCTATGTGCAAAATATGTCAGAACAATATAGAGCTAACAACATATACTGCATTGTCTCTAATATCTAAAAATGAAAAAAACCACCTAAATGGCCATTAATAAGGAAGAGATTAAATAAATTATAATACATCTATAAAAATTGGGGTCCTAGGCATCTACTGACAGAAAGGAGCTCTCAGACATATTAAAAAAGAAGATATGTATATTACACATATTTCTAGAGGTATAAGGTATATAAATATATAGTAGAATTCCCATCAGTATAAAAAACAATGTGTTCACATATATATGTAATATATATATACTTACACATGTGAACACAGACACATACACTGGTGGGTGGGACTGGGTGAGGGTAGAGGAGCTTGAGATTTTCACTTTGCATTTCGTTATTTTCTTACAGAGTTTTAATTTTTTTCCCATTGTTTATATGTTACTTTAAACATGTAACTTAAAACACTAACTAAAGATAAGTTTCATTTTGATAAAAAGAACAATGTCTATACATTATGTGGGAAACCCTCCATGAAAATACCCAGAAGGAAATGGCTGTAATATCAGGCACCTTCCTGGTATCTTTCTGATTTAATCCGAGTGGCATTTGAAGGTAATCATAAGAGCTTTGTGAATTTCCTGTCGCGAAGCTAAAATCAAGGCAGTTGGTGAGAAAAATCCATATTGTATACCATTAAAGCATTTCTTTGAAAAAAAAAAAAAAAGCTCAGTATTTCAAGAGATATTCTGATACCATCTTTTAACATAACTTAGGGGTTTGGAGAGGAGTAAGCTTAGCTGGTGAAAACTCTTTCATTAAAAAACAAAACCCAAACCCAACAAACAGCTTAGAATTCCGACCAGTGCTTCTACAATGCAAAAAGGTACTTTCATATCCTAATATTGGGAGAGTGAAGAATGTATTCCTTGTGAAAAAAGATTTCTGGTTGATAGAAATGTATACAGTTTCATGCATTAAGAATTAGAGCTTGAAAGAAGTCAGCCTGATGTCAGCAATGTAAACTTTGAGAGAAAAACATGAGCTTTTCCCACTTCATCGTGCTCTGTTACAGCTCTGACTGCACAACTGCGCACAAGGCTTCCTCCCTGGGCTGTATGTACTGCTGTCACCTTGCACTCACCTGTCAGGCTGTCTGGCCGAGGTGGAACCATTCTTTCGTAAATTTCATACTGCTGCTGTCCAAATTGTTCCATGTCATGAACAGTCCTTTGCAGTGAAGGTCCCAGATGTTGTGGTACGGCGGTCATCCCTGAGCGTTTGGGGGACGACGACCCCACCTGGCCTTGGGATGGGGAAGCTACTCGAGTCTGTGCATCCATCAGGGTCAGCGGGGACCCTACTCTGGCTGTAGTTTGGTACTGAGGGGTTGGTCCGTTGGGATTGGAGGTCTGCCGGGAGGTGACTGACCCAATCCGACGTACAGCTGTTGGGGAGGCGGGTCTCTGTGTAGCGTATGGAGAGGCTGCCCGCTGAGCAGGTAATGTGGTGGAAGAGTATGCACTGGGGTTCAGTGGTCGGGAGTCGGTCACTGACGGAGAGCCAAATCCACTACCCAGAGAAGTTCTCAGTGACCCCCTTGAAGGAGACACGCCTGTGCTGATAACATAAGAAGGAGACTGTGCTCTAGATGGAACTGAACTAACTCTTCTCATGGCCCGATTGGCTACTGATGGCTGATGAAAGGGGGAGAAAAGAGAATGGGTTTATCCAGGGTTTTGTGTCCACTGTCATTACAGAAACAAAATGCACATAGCTCACTAAAGAACATGAATTCACTGTTTTTTCCTTGTTATGCTTTAGAGCTGGGTATTTGTCCTTATTGTGCTTTACTTGGTCTACCTTTTCTTGGTAGTTTAACCTCTACCTTTTCCCCTTCAGAATACTAAAACCAACTAGTAAAGAGAGATCTGAAGAATACTTAATATTCCTTTTCCTTTCGTCTTTATATATTTTACCCCCTTGCCTATGCATTTTTCACAACAGGTAAGATGTATTCAATGCTAAGTGAAATAAGACAGAAAGACAAATACCATATGATTTCACTCATGCGGAATTGAAGAAACAAATGAAGGAACAAAGAAAAAAAAGAAAACGGAATTAAAAACAGACTTCTAATACAGAGAACAAACTGGTGGTTCCCAGAGGGGAGGCAGGTGGGGGGATGGGTGAAATTATCAGATAAAGGGAATTAAGAAAACACTCACAGTGATGAGCACTGAGCAATACATAGAATTGTTGACTTGCTATATGGTACATCTAAAACTAATATAACACTGTATGTTAATTATACTATAATAAAAAAATGCTGTATTTTTATAACAAAAAAATGTGTAAAGGGTCACTGAAACAATCTATTTTGTGCCGTGTGAGTCGACTTTGGCCAAGGTAATGCATTTATGTAAAACAAAATAAAACAAAACAAAATTTGAATGCATCAATCTAAATGTAGCTAGAGGGCTGTCTATAATTTACTCATCTTTATGGACTGGCCCCGTTAACAAAAGGAATGTTCTCTCAATGTGGAATAAATGAATGTTTGCATAGGACCTGGGGTCCAAAACTCTCCTCTGTTTATCTACTCTCAAGGGACAACTTGGTTGCACAGGTGCTCCACCCAAATTTCTCTTCTTTTGGCTTAGGTGTGGCTCCTGGTCATTTTGGGCATTTCTTTCTACCTCCTTTGATGTATGAGCTCTTAACTTTAGCTGGTGGATTTAAAGAGATGCAAAAAAGTACCCCAAAATCTGCTGCCGCAGGAGGAATGCTCAAAGTCTCTGGTGGGTTCTTGGCTAGCCAGCTGGAAAAGACCAGAATGGGAAATGAAGAACATTTCTGCTACGGATGATCCTACTATGAATCTGTAGACTCCTGCAAACACTAGGTCTCAGAGGCCTTTCTTGATGCAGCACATTGAGGGATCGTGGCTGGACTGGGGCACTGGCCTGAGAGGAACAGGCCTAGGATCTGACAGCAGGGTACTGAGCTGCAAGCCCAGGACTAGGCTACTGGAGTATAGTTCCCACCACCCCCCCTCTCACTTTTAATTAGGACACTAAG
Organism: Mellivora capensis; assembly: GCA_004024625.1. Lineage (NCBI taxonomy): Eukaryota > Metazoa > Chordata > Mammalia > Carnivora > Mustelidae > Mellivora > Mellivora capensis. Next base: position 21,156 of record PISX010020501.1, on the reverse strand, counting down.
AGGACAAACTGGAATAAGGCAAGGACTCTGTACACTCTTAGATGTCATTAAGAGGAAGAATGCTTTGTCTTATGAAGACAAGCAAGTAGATCTATGCATGCTCAAACTCAACAACTCTGAGAGGGCAACAGCCATGGAGAGAAGATCTGGGGTGGGAAAGCGATGGTAAATAAAACAACAAGGCAAGAAAGAGGGAGTTTGCAAATGAGTAGACAGTTGGAAAGTTAAAATCTGTGCTCAGTGTTTAGAAATAGTGTTCAAAATAAGTTAAGAAGATCTCACATATAAGCGATTTCCTACCAAAATGGGATACTTGGTCTAAGAGCTAGAAATGTGTTGCCCAGACTACACGCAAATCAAGAGATTTCAGAGACCCCCTTGCAATCTAATTCTTCAGCTCTAGGAACAAAATCAGCTTACCGTAAGTTGAGAAAAAAGAGGTTAACATGGCCATTTTTGGGCGGGGGGGACAACAAATTTTTGTAGTTAAGATCATTACTATTCTAAAGTGTGACTAAACCATCCAACATAAAAATTCACCTAGGCAGATAAACTCCTATAAGCACTTAGTCCAAAGCTGCTCAAACGTTCCCATCAGAGCATCCCTATCAGCAAAGGAATAAATGTATACTCTAAGGACTGGGGGTGCGGCTTGGCTTAAAAATGCATGCAATATGAACATGATGATTGGACAAGAAAAAAAATTCATGAGCTGTATTTTTGTTTGTTTTAATACAGAAATGTTTCTCGTTACTTAAAAATTCCTGGGCGCCTGGGTGGCTCAGTTGGTTAAGCAACTGCCTTCGGCTCGGATCATGATCCTGGCGTCTCGGGATTAGTCCCACATTGGGCTCGCTGCTTGGCAGGGAGCCTGCTTCTCCCTCTGACCTCTCCCCTCTCATTTTCTCTCAAATAAATAAATGAAATCTTAAAAAAAAAAAAATTTCTTCTAAATTGTTGAGCCAAAGTGCCAAAGCCCTCTCGTGTTTCTCCTTCGGCACAGAAAGCCTGGTCCACTGTGGTGTTACCTGTAGGGCTCCCTCTATTACATCATCGGAAGATTAGTGGCTGCCTAACTTCTTGGATGATCTTGCCATTTTTCAGCTCCACAGAAATCACTGGGGTACTTGGACAGATTGTTATCCTCACTGGTTACTCTCACTCAGGATCCTACTGCTTCCATTAATTCTGGTCCATGCTAGTGGACTGATGTGAATAAAGTGGCAGTATGGGAGGAGCTAAGGAGTTTTTGTAAACATATACACAGGCCATCTTATTTTTTGACCAACAAGTTAGAAAATCCTAACTTAACAGAATAGCTACACTTGTATATGATAACCTTCCGTAGGCAAGAGTATCTACAATCTTTTTTTCTTTTTTTAAAATTTTATTTATTTATTTGACAGAGAGAGAGAGATCACAAGTAGGCAGAGAGGCAGGCAGAGAGAGACGGGGAAGCAGGCTCCCCGCTGAGCAGAGAGCTGGATGTGGGGCTCGATCCCAGGACCCTGAGATCATGACCTGAGCCAAAGGCAGAGGCTTAACCCACTGAGCCTCCCAGGCACCCAATAGTAACTACATTCTAACAAAGAATTGTGATTTCAGGGAACAATTCCAAAGGTGAAGGCAAAAAACTGGTTGGAACAGGCCAGTCCCATTTTATTCAGGTGTGAGAATAGTGCTCTGTCCTCTAGAGAACAGAGGATTCTCTAGAACATATTGTAGCTCTAGTATTTTCGGGAGCACACGACCCCTAGAGGGACTATAACGATTCACCCAGTTTTCTCATACTCCTGCCCTGGACTCTTCCTTCCATGCCAAACTTGCTTCTTCTAAAAAAATTACTCTCCCGTATCTGGAATTTGTCAGAATTCATTAATATGAGCTAATAAATAATTCCTACAAGATTTTTTTTTTTAAATATCACAGACCTGAATAGTGCTAAAATGATTTTACTACTTTGTCCATTCTATAAGATCAGAACTGTACGAACTGATTTTACATCTAATACAGAATACTTACAGCAGATATTCGGTTAGGAGACTATTTCTTCACAAGGCTCTCGATGTGCTTGTCTTACCTGAACCAGTGTTTGTCCTTCAGCTCTTGAATTCCTCACCAAATGGTTATTAGTTGATCCTATGAATGAATGCTGCGGTCTATTTTCTGCTTTACTCAAATTCTGGCTGTTGTGGAAACTCCCTGCTTCCTGGTATCCACTGTCAGAATAAGAATTCATTTGTGTTGAACTTCTTGAGTTACCCAATGATCCTGAAGGAATGAAACCAGCAGGAAAAATGTTTATTTTACACTTCTGATGCTCATTTTCAAATAGCACAAATTAAAAGCAAATCGATACTTAAAAGATAATACAACAGACCCTCACTTTCATGAAGAGATGTCTGTTCTGGTGAATAGAGGGTCCCCTGTTCTGGCTCTGTCCTGATGAGATAGTTGTTGGGGTGGACAGCGTCAGAAACTCTAGGTTTGTTTACACCAGTATTTGGCACATCTGTAAGAAGATAAGTTCAATCAGCTAAATCTAATGACAGTATTACATCAAAACTTGCTACAAAGGTTCAGATATTTGTAACTTCTTATAATCTACATGTTAATACTATACCATTTTCATTGTAAACTGCACAATCATTTAGACCATTTTTATATGAAAGTATTTCATATACTCATTTTATTAATGTTTGTCTAAATTTTATGACAATTTTTCATTCTGATTACCACCCCAAGTTAACTTATAGATTACAGGAAATTAAAATCTGAAAGCTGACCTTGTTTCTCCTTGAAAAACTCACCTCTCAAGTGACTTCCTCCAAGAGGAAGACTCAGGGTAGGAATGGTGGCCAAGTGTTTAATAAAAGATCCTCCCTACCTCCAAATGTTTGAAATAAAAACTTGCATGGTGTTTATATTATTGAGCTTGGTATTGAAACCTCTGAAGGCAGAGCTAGGGTTTTACGTTTTATTTCATGTTATCTAAAATCAATGGAACTCTGTATGGTGTTCTCAGAGTTACAAATGATGAAAATTTTAATTTTTTATCTATTTGCTTACCTTACTCTTTTTAGTCTTTTTCTGAATCAATATAGACATATCTAAACCTGATTCTTGTTTCCTCACACCGAATCTGTCTCTCCCACTATCTTATTTTACTTTCAACTGTGTCATTTTGCCATCTTGATCTTAAAAACAAAACTATTCATCCCCTTCCCTATCTCCGACATCTGTTTTGTATGCTGTAAACTGGGGTGGTGTAAATCACACTGCCTTTCCCCATTTCCATTAAAATGTGACCTCTTTTCTCTATTTCTTCAAAATATATTTGCCCACCTTCTGATTATCTTCAGAAGTCTCTTCCTCAAACTTAACCCTCAGGTTGCTAAAAACATTTTTTTCAGGAATGCTTCTTCACGATCTCTCCGAAGATTTACACAAAGTCCATATCACATTTTGAGTCCCCTACGGATTTCAATGTTTTCATTTGTCTTTCCTTTCTTTCTTCCTTTAACTACTTATTAAGGCTTTAAGAATGATGCAGCTATGGGAAAAGATAGGTGTGTGTGGGAGACACAGGGAGCATCTGGGGGAAAGGAGCTTAGGAAAAATTTCCTATAGGAAATTAAGCTTGCCACATGTAAACTCTCGCCATTGGTATGTAAGCTCAGCGACAGCAGGGACTTTTGTCTGGTCTGTTTATGTTATGTCCTCAGTGCCTGTGATAGGTAAGTTGTACTCCATAGGTGACTGGTAAGTATTTGTCAAATAAATTCCCAGTTAAGAAGAGCAGCTTCTCTTTATTGAGTGTGGATTCATACCTGGCACTGTGCTGTGGCTTTATTATGTTCAATAAAGTTTATCTATGCAAAGCAAAGTAAAACTTGTAGGCACTGCTGATCAAGCTAGTTTGGGAAGCAAATACAAGCTTTATAGGAGAGCCGGGAGCCCCGCTGCATTCTAAACCTTTAAGCCTGACACTGATTCAATCCAAGGTTTTGTTCCCTAGCCTCCAGAAAGATTCACTGACATTCTTAATATAGGTTTTTAACAACCTGTCTCCTGATTTATTATTTGACAGTACACTTCTAGGTGGTAGAGTTCTGTGACAGTTCTGAATTCTGAAGTTTGGAATTTCCATAAAGCTCACAGATTGTATATGGTTTCCCTGGTACACACTGAAACCTGATCTGAGGCTCTGTCAGGCTGATGATCCCGGGGAGTGATCCGCTTCATTCGTAAGTCTCCTGTTACGAGTTTCTCGAGTTCTACCTATTCTTATGTAGCACTTCTGGCGGGCATGTTATGAAGGACTAAGGAAAATATGTAGTTTGCTAGGCTACTAGAGTATTATGTGGAGTTGGTGTGCTGGGGAATAGCGACACGAGGGACGGCCGGACAGCAGGGCTGTGCCCCAGTCTACCGTGACTTCATCCAAAATGGTGCTCTGACACATCGAATGTGAAACGGCAACTGTCTGGAGATACGGAAGCACCCCTGTGGGAGCTCCAAGACTTCTCCTACGTGAAAAATGTACCATTTTTTTTTTTTTTTAAAGAAAAAGAGGTTTAGATAGTTCTTAGCTTTAGCTTTAGTACAAGATTAAAACATGGGACACCAATACATCAAAGCTTTTGGCTTGGAAACACCAGGTGGCATGCAGTGTCAGGAGCTGAAAACTTATCACCATGGAAACCAAAACCCACTAGAGTCCATGTATGCCTCTTTTTTCTCTTTTTAACTATTAGGAACTAGTATTTAAATAGGAAAAGAGAAAGAGGCCCCTAAAAGATCTGTACCTCAGCAATTGTGTCTCCTCATCCAGTGGAACAGTTCTTCACAAATCGTGTGACAAACAATTGTGCTCATTTAAACTCTTCTTTAAGAGAAGCTATTTAAAATAAATAATCTTAAACACAGCAAGCACAAATTGTGAGGTACAGGATTCCACACTGGTCACCCTAATTAACAGAATTAGTATCTCAAAAAATACAAAAACAAAATAAACAAAATTACCCTGAAAGTAACACAACCATGTACCCTTTTTAAATATTAGTATCCATTTCTTATACTTTTAAGATTTATTTGAGAGAAAGAGAGGAATGGAGGGAGAGAGTCAGAGGAGAGGGAGAGGGGGAAGAGAGAATCTTAGACTCCCTGCTGGATGCACAGTCCTATGTGGGGCTCGATCCCACAACTCTGAGATCATGACCTGAGCCACAATCCACAGTTGGATGTTTAATCAAGCCACCCAGGAACCCGTTTCTTATACTTTTAAATGTAAGACCTCAAAAAAATAGAATATGGAAAAGGACAGTGAGATGGTAACTAGAACACTAAAATACTAAATTCCCATGTCCCCCAAATCTAATTTGAAGATTTAAATACCTGAGTTATTTAGAGAACAGGGTCTAAATTTTATTTCTTTTTAAAGATTTTATTTTTAAGTAATCCCTACACCCAGTGTGGGGCTTAAGCCCACAACCCCAAGATCACAAGCTGCCATTCCACTGACCAAGCCACCCAGGTGCCCCTATTTTTATCTTTAAGTAAACACTGAAGTTAAAGTTTTAAAAAAGTTGATAAATATGTATTTATCATATTATAATTATTATGATATATTATCATATTAATCAGCTATAAAGCTACCAATTCTAAACTATCAAGGAGGTCTTTGGTCATTTTTCTACTTCTATAATGAAGCCCAGTGGTAATATATATATCTGCAAAGGCAAAAAGATATTGGTATCTCTTCTCAATCATTAAAAGAAAGTTAAATAATTTTCACATTGTTTTACTATTTACTGTTTTCTTGACAACTTGTAATTCCCAAATTATACACAAATAAATATATACACACATAGTTGCTATTAATAAGAGGACCCAGTTCCCCATCACTGTAGAAGGTATTCTTATTATAGTAGGGTAAGATTCAAAATTATTAAGTATGTATTATTTATGTAGTCTTACTTTAAAATTAATGTCTTTTAAAAATAGGTGCTACGGGGAATAAAAGAAGATGCTAGTCAAATTTACCAGAGAAAACCAGTCTTACAAGATGGGATCACTTCAGAATCACTGCTATAAACTAGAGTTAAATAGCTGGCATGTTGTGATTTAGCACAATGAGAGCATGAAACTGAGAGACGTTTTGATGAACAAAAATGGCAAACGGAGAACAGACACTTTTCCAAGGAAGACATACAAATGGCTAACAGACACATGAAAAAATGTTCATAATCATTAGCCATCAGGGAGATTCAAATCAAAACCACATTGAGATACCACCTACCACCAGGAAGAATGGCCAAAATCAACAAGATATAGTAAACAACGTGTGTTGGAGGGGATGTGGAGAAAGGGGAACTCTCTTACACTGTTGGTGGGAATGCAAGTTGGTGCAGCCACTTTGGAGAACAGTGTGGAGATTCCTTAAGAAATTAAAAATAGAGCTTCCCTATGACCCTGCAATTGCACGACTGGGTATTTACCCCATAGATACAGATGTAGCAAAAAGAAGGGCCATCTCTACCCCAATGTTCACTTTATTATTTTTTTTTAAGATTTTATTACTTATTTGACAGATACACAGTGAGAGAGGGAACACAAGCAGGAGAAGTGGGAGAGGGAAAAGCAGGCTTCCTGTTGAGCAGGGAATCCAATGTGGGACTCGAACCCAGGACCCTGGGATCATGACCCGAGCCAAAGGCAGACACTTAACAACTGAGCGACCCAGGCACCTTGTACCCCAATGTTCATAGCAGCAATGGCCACAGTCACCAAACTGTAGAAAGAGCCAAGATGCCCTTCAACAGACGAATGGATAAAGACGATATGGCCCATATATACTATGGAGTATTATGCCTCCATTAGAAAGGATGAATATCTTTTGTATCAACACGGACGAGAGTGGAAGAGATTATGGTGAGTGAAATAAGTCAAACAGAAAGAGTCAGTTATCATACGGTTTCCCTTACTTGTGGAGCATAAGGAATAACACAGAGGACATGGGGAGATGGAGAGGAGTGAGATGGGGGAAATGGGAAGGGGAGACGAACCATGAGAGACTGTGGACTCTGAGAAACAAACTGAGGGTTTTGGAGGGGAGGGGAGTGGAGGGTTCGGTGAACCTGGTAGTGGTACTAAGGAGGGCACGTATTGCATGGAGCACTGGGTGTGATGCATAAACAATGAATCTTGGAACACTGAAAAAATAAAGTTAAAAAAAATGGCAAACAGAATTGCTATGCTACTTCTTTCATCTGTGTACTGAAGAATATGTGTTACTTTTTCACAAACATGTTTTGTGGAACATCAGAAATATTTTATGGGGCATTTTCAAACATCAAATTAGCATCTTCTATGAAAATGCATGTCTAAGAATATGGAACTTTAACAAACTTCAAGAATGAAAAAATATCCATTTGTGTTTTGTGAATGGGAGATTATTGGAACCAGGGTCCTTCTTGCCTGCTGCATTTCATCTGAGTGCCCCAAAATCACCTAAACAAGGGCAATTAATTAGAAAAAGCAGAAGGCTGCAGCTAAGAAAATAACAGGAGGTAAGGGACACTAATGCTGTAGGGCTACATAAATCTCATGTATTATCACCATTAAGCTCACACTGAAAGATAAAACACAAAGTGTATTATGATTTATCTCCCAAATACACACCAAGTGTGCATTGAAAATAGGCTCAGGAAACAGACCAAGGTCTCTCTAAATAACCTGAAATTACTGAAATTGCTCTGCTTTGTTAATCTCTGTGTCTTACTGTTTATGGTATATGAAATGGAGGTCTGTACTATGTGTTAAATCACCATGGAAACAGGAACCTAGAGATCAGTAAGGAGATTTTAAGTATATACAACGCTGTAACTAGTCTTTCATAGTCCAGCATATTATAACTTTTTGCTAGATTCTTCTTGTTTGTGCCTGTTCTGAATTGCTATGGTGTTTAAAGGTTTGCCCTTACATAAAAGATAGTGCAATGTGAGTTTTGGCAGGACTCCTGGGATGGTAATAGAATGCAGTGTTAAGGCAGATGATGCTGTCTTTGACAGTTAAGGGAATTGAGTAGCTCTCTTTTCTTCCAAGTTTGGCCTGTGAGTTGAGGTTAGGCTTTCATACTCTGAGTGGCAACACTTTATGAAAATATGAGTAGAAAATTTTGTCTTTTTTTTTTTTTTAAATTTTGTCTTATGGGGACTCAACTTCCTGTTTAGCTCTGGTATTCTGGCTTCTTGTAGGGCGACAGGTTCAGGAGGGAGTCTACATTCCACAGAGCTACAACAATATTCCAGTGCCTTCTATGGCTAAGAAGCAAAGCTCTAGGCCAAATTCTGGAAGAGAACATGGATGATGGCCTTGAAGACATCTCCTCTTCAGTAACTTCTTCGAAGTACAAGATTTACTTCTACAGCAGATAACCCTATTACCGGAGGAAATGAGATGATTGGGAAATACTGTTGCTGAGTGGAAATGTGAATAGGGTGATGGAAACATGAACCATAAAAACATTCTCTGATTCACAGAAGACACAGCCAGACATTGACTAATAACTTAAGATCATAGATATGTGGGGTTCATGGACCAAAATATGAATTACTATATACACATGATAATCCTCTAAAAGCTGGGCTTTAAAATAAGTTAAAACCTCCAAGAATGGGCAGAAGCTCTTGTTTACTGAACTATTTCTTGTCTGGTTCTTTTGAGTGTATCTAGATTCTTGGATCTTATACATACTTATGCTATCTTTTAAATATTGAGACAGTGGCTCTAAAAATTTTACTCATCTAGAAAATGTTGAGTGAAAAGTCTTGGAAAATGGAAACCATTAATGAAGTATCCTCTAGTTCACTTTAAACTTTGCTCTAAACATCAATTAGCCTGCCTTAAAATCCACTGTAAAAGCTTATCAGCCTGAATTCAATTTTGTGGCTTAAGCAAACTTAGTTTCTGCATAAGCTGGTATAAAGCACTTTATTTAATTTCTATAATGCAAATCTAAAAAGTATTTTATAGTTTTACATGTCACCGGAGAGATCTCGTCTTCATAATATTTTAAAATTCCTGAATTCTGTTCAGGAATACAAAGTGATTAAAAAATAATCATTAGAAAAAAAGGTCTTTCTGTAAATAGTCATATTAAAATGAGTATTTATCAATTTTGAGTATTTTGAGTCTAGGCATGAATCAAAATACAGGTGTTACACTTACCATAAAGCATTTATACATGTAAGAGGAAAACTAGAAAAATAAGGAGTTTAGAACTACAAAGATGAAAAGAAATAGATCACACATGTCAAGTTTCCAACACTGAGTTTACAAGTAGGTGATCATAAAAGGACACGGGCCTCTTGCTTCCTACAGAGAAAGCTAAAAATGAATAAAGGATTTTCTGTGATGTAAAAAAATCAGTGATCTATGGAATATAAGTGCTCAAAAATCATTCAAATTCAAAGATACACTTTATTCCTTTTAGGGCAAAAAAATGTTACCAAATATAGAAAAGGGAATATTTGATAGTAGGTGATATAAGACAGATACCCTCTGCTAAAACTAAACAAACAAACAAAAAAAACCCAAAACAAAAGCCAAGAAATGAAATGTGGGGTTACAGATGGTAGCCTTTCTGACATTTCCCAAAGCAACAGCTGTAAACTGAGGAAGTGTGTGGCTCTGTGTGTTGAGGAGGTAGTAATGGGAAAAGGAGCTTTTAAACTTGATACTTTCTATTTTATTTTAGGCAGTTAATAGAATATTTGTTCACATATCATTAAGAGAAAAAACACTTAAATATATGTTTAACATGTTTATATTAAACATAAAATGTTAGAGGCTAACACTGAATATGTGATTTTATTTTAAAAAAGATTTTATTTATTTATATGTCAGAGAGAGAGCACGAGTGAACACACAAGCAGGTGGAGCAGCAGAGGGAGAAGTAGGCTCCTCGGTGAACAGGGAGCCCAAAGCGGGACTCGATCCCAGGACCTTGAGACCATGACCCGAGCTGAAGGCAGACGCCTAACCAACTGAGCCAACCAGGTGTCCCGGATATGCAATTTTGATACAAAGTCCTACCTCACCAGGCACCTGGGTGGCTCAGTTGGTAAAGCAAAGCACCTGGCTCTTAATTTTGGCTCAGGTCATGATCTAAGGGTCGTGAGATTGAGCCCTGTGTTGGGCTCTGCGTTGAGCATTGAGCTTACTTAAGATTCTCTCCTTCCATCTTCCTGTCCCGTGCCTGTGCTCTCTTTCTCTAAAAAAAGCCCTAATTCAGTGTATTTAAGTCTTATGGGGATGTGTTACATACATCCCCATAAAGTATGAGTAAATGGTAAACGAACATTCAGATACATATTTGCTAAAGCAAAATGCTAACATTCTTATTTGGTGCTTGCCACCCATGCACATACTCTGTCCAGTCTTTTCACTATAAGCATCTTTGCTATAGATTACTGTACCATAAGCAATTTCAACACACTTTTGCTGTGTCACTAACTGGCTGTGAGCCAAGTCTGCCATACAAGATAATAAAAAAAAAAACCTGGTTGACAATTGTTTTCTTTTCTTCATTGATGTAGTACTCTTATTTTTTATTTTACTTAAATCTTAAGCCCTCATAATAGTCTATATAGTGGTGCAGAGTTCTGAGCCCACATTTTGCATAGAACTTTGGGATATCTATCAATGGACATGTGACAGTATGCCAAGAACAAACAACAGCATAGAAGGCTTATCACAGCACAACACAAAATTCAGGTTCAAAGATGTATCCTAGTATTTGAAACCTGATGCCTCTTCTAATGAAGGAAAACAGAAAATGTGATGCCAAACAAGGAGACACATCAGCAAGCCAAAGTGTATAATGCTATCAACCAGAGATTTGAAGATAAATGCTTGGGTCCAATCTGCAAAATAGAAGCAGTATTGCTTCTATTCTATATTGTATTCAAATATTTTGCCCTTTGCAATAGTCTTCTACATTTTGCTACTCATTTTTCTTATTTCATTATGTCCTTTGAATAAATCTTTTTTTTTTCGTGATTTTATCTTTTACAGCGCAACTGCCTTATCGTTAACTAGTTATGCTGTGAAAGTATCTGCGGCTACAATGTGTACAGTGAAGCTGCCTAGAACCTGCACAAACAGCGGTAAGTGCAGAGTGCTAAACTAGCAGAAAGGCTGATGTCCAGCACAGCAGAGGTAACTCGGCTTAAATTAGGATTCATTTAACAAAATCCCACCAGCTATTTATAGCTGAAAATAGACATTAAATCATGTCTACTGGCTGGAAACTGTCATCTCATACTGGATTCATCTGTGTCATGGCTCACAGTGGCAGTATGGCCAACAGCTGGCTGGACTTAACATGTGTCATTGTGATGTACTGTTTTAACCCCCAATATGCTGAACCCTTTGTTTAAAGAATTTGTATTTAAGTTTTTCAGAATTAAAGTTTTCAAACTAAAAGTAGAGAGAGAAGGGGCGCCTGGGTGGCTCAGTCGGATAAGCGCCGGACTCTTGATTTCAGCTCAGGTCATGATCTCAGAGTCATGAGATCAAGTCCTGTGTCAGGCTCCATGCTTAGCATAGAGTCTGCTTGGGGCTTCTCTCCCTTCCCTCGAAAATAAATAAATAAATCTTTAACCAAAAAACCCCCCAAACAAACAGAAGTATAATTAGCAACCCTCCTAATTTAATAGTTACAATATTATGCCATACTTTTTATGCTCCATTTATTGCTTTTTCCTTTCTTCTGTTACAGAATTTTAAAACAGATTCCTCACATAAGGTCATTTTGACTCTAAATACTTCCATATGTAGCTCTGTAAAATACGGACTTCAAAAAATGACATTTATTCCATCACACCACATAAAGAGTTCACAGTCGCATTTTCCTGATGTCTCAAAAAATTTTTCTTCAGTTGGCTTGTACTAGTCAGGCTGAAATAAGACTTACAGATAGTGTTACTTAGTATATTAAGTCTAAAAAGGGCTCTCAGATCCTCATTTTCATTTTCTTGGCTCACTGAGGGAACCACAGCAATAAACTCAGGATGCTCCATATGCTGAATTAGTGTGTGGGTTTCTCATGGTGGCATGTATGTATCCTCTAACCTCTGTATGTCTTTTAAGCAGAAAGTTAGAGCTAGAAGCTTTCAGGCCAAACTTGTGGTTAGAATACTTTATGGATGTTGTGTACTTTATGTCCTGTTGTATTGTAACTTTTATAGTTGTTAAAATCAGTCAGCCAATTCAAGCGGTGGTAGTCTGATCTTTCCATATTTTCAAGTTCACCATCAACCTCTCTCCTAATGCAATGATTCCCAACCTTGCTTGCGTACTGTAATGGCCTGGGATGGGCTGGGTGTAGAGCTTGGAAATTATTGCTGAGTCCCATGCCCAGGGATTCCAATTCAATCAGCCTAAGCTGTGGTCTGAATATTAGGAGTTTAAAAACTCCCAAGGTGGTTCTAATGTGCAGCCGGGATCGAGAATACAGAGGTTTCTGCATACACTGACAATCTTTGCTTGAATCAATTATTTCATTAGACAATGCAAATTGGTGATTTTTTCTAATTTTATTGTCCTTTCTACATTTATCAGCAAGAATTCCTGTGGTATATTTTAGATATCTTTAAATCTATTAATGGCCAGGGTTATTTGGTTATCTTAAAATATAATCTGTATAGGACTGGCAGGATAAACTTTTAATTCTTTTAATTACCAGTAATTAGATTAATTTACTTATGAGTAAGGCAGTATTCTCAGACTGCAGTGTGGGATCACGAGGGGGATCTTCAAAGACCGTTGATGCCTGGTTCGGGGCCCAGACTTATCAGCTCCGCAGGTGACGTGAATGTACAGCAAAGCTGGGGACTTCTGGAATGAGGTGTTGGTATCCGATTACCTCCATGGTGAAAAGTTTGTTTTTTGCTTGTTCTGGTAGTGGTTGTTGCATTTTTGTTGATAGAAAAATGTATGTGATCATTTTGATCCAAATATGAAAAGAAAAGAAAGATAGGAAACATGACAATTTTATGAAATTCCAAGATCGGGTTGATTCCTAACTTCCATAAGAACTAATCAAATCAGGACGCCTGGGTGGCTCAATTGGTTAAGTGGCTGCCTTCGGCTCAGGTCACGATCCCAGCGTCCTGGGATCGAGTCCCACATCGGGCTCCTTGTTCGACAGGGAGCCTGCTTCTCCCTCTGCCTCTGCCTGCCACTCTGTCTGCCTATGCTCGATCTCTTTCTCTCTCTCTCTCTCTGACAAATAAATAAATTAAAAAAAAAAAAAAAAGAACTAATCAAATGGAAGAATGGTCAGTGGTATGCTGGTCTTCATGTAATGTTCTGACTTAACGAATATTAAGAATCACTTAAGTGATTTTACTATTTAATCTATCCATAATAAAGCTTATGATATAGGGGAACTGGAAGTAAATGGCTTTTTTAAGTCTAATGACTCATTAAAATTTTATATATTCATGAAAATTTACACTCCTATACTCTGGCAACATAGAAAGCACTGACAGACATAACAATTGGTTCAGGTGGCAATGTGTATTTGCAGGGACCCTCTCAGACTCTGAGAGGTGGCAAAAAGGTTATTTTAAACTAAAGACATTTGCAATTCAATAGATGTAGAAAGAAACCTTCATGGAGCATCCCTTATTTTACCAAAAGCAGAAACTTCTGGGAGTGAGGCTGCCATGGGTCCCCTCTGGGGAGATTTATGGCATGAAGAAACAAATGGGAAGACCACTTGCACCTGCATAAACAAACATTATCACAAGATTTCTTATACCTGTTTGTTCCCCTAGAAACCCATTTGTTTTTCCCCACAGAAGCCTTTTCTGCCCACTTCCTCTACTCCATTGAGTTAGGTAGATACAATATTTTAATATTTTATCTATTATTATATTTATACTTTAAATATATTTATTATTATTATTTAATATTTACCTAAAATAAGTATTTTAGGTAAAATACTTTTGTGAGCTCCTATGTGTATATGAATATTTGGGGATTATTCTTCTATTGTCAGTTAAATCACTGGCCACCGCCAGTCACTTAACCTAAGAAGGCAGAGGAAAAGACTCACCCCTCCCACATATTGTTAGGCATTTTTGGTGGGCAATTTGACAATATTTGCCCTAAAAGCCCCCATATATACCTTTGCCCAGGCAGTTCCACTTAAAAAAATGTAATCGACAAAGATAACTCAGATAGATGTGTAGAAAACTTTTACCACTGTTTGCCAAAGGAAAAATTTGGAAAAAAACAAAACATTTACTAGTAAGGGGCTGCTTACATAAATTTTCTAAACCAGGTCTATTCAGCCATTTATGGACATTGGGGAGGGTATGTGCTATGGTGAGTGCTGTGAAATGTGTAAGCCTGATGATTCATAGACCTGTACTCCTGCGGCAAATAATACATTATATGTTAATAAAACAAATTTTTAAAAAATGAGGCTGATCTTGACATACAGAAACACGTTTGGTTTTTCCTATACTGTTAAGAAAAAAACCAATCATACGACAATGTATAATATATCCTCATTGAATTAAAAATAAAACAAACCCGAAGGGGGTGTGTGTGTGTGTGTGTGTGTGTGTGTAGGTGTGTGTAGGTGTGTGGGGGTGATGGCCATGGTCTGGAAAGATGTGGGGAAGAAGGAAATGTTTACCTTTACTCCAAGTTCTTCCAGACTCAATTTTTGTAAAATATAAGAAGGCCTTTAGTAATAAAACATTAAAACGTTAAGAGAACCTTCATACTGGTGATTCAGGAAGCTACAGTGCTGTAGCTGTGGTAAGAAGATATCAAGACTGTGTGGCTCAAAAGGCCTGAAATAATAAGGGTAGAAAAACTTGGCCGATTTTCACAGAAATTCGTATCCTCCTGTTATTTAGAAGAGAAACAGGAAGGAATACCTGTATGATGAAATTTTGTCATTAGTATAATTTATAGGCACACTAAATCATAACATCCAAAATCCTCAATAAAATAATGGTCCTTCATCCATGATTGCTAATCTAATATCCTATTTATGAACATGTATAATATAGCTTCCTATTCTATCACCTTCATAAACTGGGTATATTTCTACTGAGGCAGAAAGTGTCCCATCTCCTGATAGGCTGATGTCTTATTTAAGTCTGTGTCTTATCTCCTGATAGGCTGATGCTTTTTTTGTGTTCTAAATTACTTGCTTCAGATGGAGGGAAAAAGAAAGATAAATTGACTTAGGGGTAGTCTCTCATTCCTCTTTATAATCTTCAGTATTTATGTTTTTGTTTGTTTGTTTTTTTAACCCATCACAGTGGAAGAAACTTGTGTCCATTCGTTTTGGAACAAAATTTAAATATATAAACAAAATGCAAAACCTAATCCCAATAAAGTCTTAAATTTCGTAGTGTACATGAACTACTACTGTCAGTACGTACCACACAACAATGATTTAAATGGACAGTGTGTGAAAACTGGCCCTCCAGTACATATTCCTCAGCAAAGGGATGTGGAACTGTGAAGTTAAATCATCTTCTCAGTTTAAAATTCCTATTTTATCACAATCTTTTTCGTTCTCTTCTGTATTATCAAATATCAACTATCTCAACTGAAGTCATTAATATTTTCTCTCCTACTTATTACTTATTGTAAAAGACTCAATCAAGTCTCTTTACCCTTAATGCCTTCTAGGTCAACCAGAAATTCCCCTTACTTTCATTTGCCTGCATCTTTTGCTAAACTCGTTGCTTTCAGAAAGACTCTCGTCTTTTGGCTTCTTTACTTTCTTAGGAGTGGTAATTCCCAATCAGTTATTTAACATACATTAATATCTGCTCTTACCACTACTTCTCAAGTACAACTGAGCCTAATTCTTTGGCCTGCGGGAACAGACAGTGAGCTTGGGTTTGGAAGGAGGCTCCTTCTCTTAATCTGCAGGGAAGGCAGGGGGATATCGAGGTGGTGAGGAGGGAAGGCTAGGATTCTCCTGCTGATGCTCCCCGCCCCTCATTTTACACATAAGTACTAAAACTGGAAACTGCCGAGACTCTAGTAATTTTTTTTCCTGGAACAGAAAAACTGTGGAACTGACTTGTGGTACAATTCACTTTACAGGATATGGCTGGAGGATTTAAGTAACAACCAATGAACACTTTAACAAAAGGACTCAATTTACGGTTTCAACAGCTTCTGTCTGGTAGGTAACACACACTATGTATGGTGGTGTTTTTGTGTGCGTGTGTGTGTGAGTAAATTGGTGTGCTTTTTTTTAAAGGAGAAGTAAGCCCAAGGTCTTTTTTTTCCTTTTCTTTAAAAGCTACTCTGTATAATATTTTCCATCATGAAGCATTATAATTACATGTGAATGTATATGCATCTCACTTTCCACAGGGTTTTACCTATGACTTTATTAGATATTTTCATGATTATGGTGTTTATCTTCTATTTTATTGTCTGTGTTCTCAAAAGCTACCTCAAATTCTGGCAGAACATAAGAGATTGTACAAATGCATAAATTTTTAAGAGATATGAAGATGTGATTGGTGGAAAATGGAACACTAATAAAAAGAGAAAACAGGAAGGAACACTAAGACAACATTCTTTCCTCACTCATTTTTAGCAGAACATACATATAAAAAACACAAAAATGCAAGGTTATAAGAAACGCAAGGCTAGGGAAAAGACTGAGCCAAAACAGAAAATGATAAATTCTCTCCACAAAAGACAAAAAGATGTGCATTTTATGTTTTTAGACAGTAGATGTGTAATGCTGGTAAGCTAAAAAATACAGAACAATGAAGAGAGGAGGAACAGTAAAGCAATATAACAATAAAGCATAAATGTTTCAAGACAACTTTATTCCTTCTGGGGAAGCTTCTCCTTAAGATTCCTTCCCAGCCAGCCTGAGGACAAAGAAATGTTCTGTAGAGTGGACAGTTCTTCCTCATGCTTTGGGAAGTCATCTCTTTGAGCACCAAGCTTAAAAAGCTTTGGCTTTTTACTTTCAAACAGCCAACCAACCCTCATACAAAAAGCAACCAAATGACCGACCAACCAAACTCAAGCAAATGAGCAAAGGGATTCTGCTGAACAAGCAATGGAAATCTTTTTTGCCTAGAGCATCCTGAGCTCTTCCTTAGAAAATGACTCTGCAGGGCGCCTGGGTGGCTCAGTTGGTTAAGCAACTGCCTTCAGCCCAGGTCATGATCCCGGAGTCCTGGGATTGAGTCCCACATCAGGCTCCTAGCTCCATGGGGAGCCTGCTTCTCCCTCTGACCTCCCCTCTCATGTTCCCTCACTCTGTTTGTCTCTCTCTCAAATAAATAAATAAAATCTTAAAAAAAAAAAGAAAAAAAAAGAAAATGACTCTGCAGTAAGTTAGCTATTTAAAAACAAAATTCAGCAGCTGTTCTCCGTTTCTGGCGTTTCAACAGAATGTACCATCCTGAAAATACCTGAACAGGTAAGGATCTCTCCCAGGTACTGATCAAACCACTGCTCCGCTAACAATTCACCTGACTGCTAAAAAGCTTTTAAAATGCCAGCTTTTCAAGTTAAAAATTATATATATATATTATATATATATGTAATATTTGTAATATATATTATATATATTTGTAACATATATATTTAATATTTGTAATATATTTGTTTTATATCTATATATAGACAATTTCCCTAGCTTTGTATATATATAAAGCTAGGGAAATTGTCTATAGGAAAACATTCAAAATATTAAAGAAAAATGGGGAACATTAAGAGACTTTCAATCCTAAATCTTTTCATGTAATCCTTTCTTATTTAAGAAACCAAGAAAATTGAATAAATATGTTACTTTTGTCAAGATCTAGCTAAACAGGGCACCTGGGTGGCTCAGTTCTTAAGCGTCTGCCTTCGGCTCAGGTCATGATCCCAGGGTCCTGGGATTGAGCCCCTCATCAGGCTCCCCGCTCAGCGGGGAGTCTGCTTCTCCCTCTCTCACTCCCCATGCTTGTGTTCCCTTTCTCACTGTCTCTCTCTTTGTCAAATAAGTAAGGAAAATCTTAAAAAAAAAAAAAAAAAAAGATCTAGCTAAACATGGACTGGACCGAAGACCTTTTAAATACATATATATGTTTACTTTTAAGTCACCCCTGCCCCTTATTCTGTCCAGGACAGCCAAATTCTAAAAATGAGATGATTTTTCTACTACATTTAGTATCTCTGCATGCAATGTGGTAAAGAGAAGATAGCTGTTAAACTTTATAGTGAAGTAGCAGCAAAACTTCCATTTTATGCCATTATTTACTTATAGTCAGACTTCTAAAGACATCTCTAACTACTCAGGAAAAGAAACATGAAACAAATCAGATTTTACTTTTATGCATACAATCAAATTTCAATTTTCTACCCTTATGTTTGTCACTTATTGCCAGAGTTACAACTTAAATGTCCTAAGTATGGCTGAAAAGTAGGCAAATTTGAGAAAACACACAAGTAATGTTAATACAGTTTAAATGATAGAAAGTGGAGTAAATAGTAGTTGTGATGGCAGTGGTTGAAGATTAATACACTCCTCTTTCCTCAAGAGAAAAAAAGGTAAATAAATGTAACACCTGCCAGCTCTGAACAGGAGTTTGGGTAAGAGTGTATTCTGACAAAACTAAGAGATGAAACATAGTTATTAGGTGTGATTTACAAATGTAGCTCTCTTGAAGACAGATAAATTACTGGAGCTGTATTTCCCTAATGCTAAGGTATTTAGGGAGCTACTTGGACAATACACACACACATACATAAATAATATTATATCTATGTTTAACTCATGAGTAAATCAAGAGGGTGTGGTCAAATGACTGAAACTGAGTAAAAGTACCAGAGGGGAAGGAAAGGGAGGTAGAAAGGACATCAAGGGCCCAGATATTTCATTCTCTGTTATGTGTCCTTCCTGATCTCAGTTCATTCTCTCTGTATGTAAATCAACACAATTATACCCTGCGCCTGGCTGGCTTCAGATAGTGAGAAACCACCACTTGCCTGTTGCAGCTCAGCTCAGCCAGACGTTCTCCTGCTCTGCTCTAGGCAGCACTTCTGGCTGGGCTTTATTTTCTTCCTGGTTCCAGCTAATGCTGGAAATCGCCCTTGTCCCCACTTAACCCACGGCCCTCTCAGTCCTAGAAATGGTAGCAGCTGTAGGTATGATCAATCTCTTGGGTGTTTCAGCATGCTATTCAGTTCTCCCAGACCTTGCAACCTGCACCTGAACCATAACCTCCCAAATCAAATCCCTGATATGGAACCACCTGGCATGGGATGGGTTTTCCCTGCCTGACTGATGACAGCTATCAGCCTTGGGCTGCAAAGACCTCTCACCTATCAAACACTACCACTCAACAGAAAAGGGAAATGTATAGGAGATTTTAGTATTTTGTAGCTAGAAGGAAATATAAATGATGATGTCAAATGAGAAAGTACAAGAGGATCAATGTTACATACCTAAAGGGAGGGAGGAATAATACAGTCTTTTCAGGAAAGCAACTTGGTTACCCCTAACAAGAGCCTTAAAACATGTTCATATACTCTAAATAAAATTTTATTTCCTAAAAGTCTAGCCTAAAGTAAATCAAAGATACAGATATAATTTTATATACGGGGTATTTACCACAATGTTATTTATAATAGTAAAAAATTAGAAACAACCCGTATGTCCAGAAATAGGGAATATCAGTAAATATGGTTATTTATATATACACACCTGTAGTTCTCCTTTATAGCTCCTACCACCACCAAATTTTGAGTGTATAGAGTTATATACCTCCACTAAGCTTGAAGCACTTAAGAGGACAAGGATATTTAAACATTGACAACTACATGCTAGACAACTGTTTAAGGCTCCCAAGAAATATAAATTAATGATGCACTACTGAAGATAAACTTACAGAAGAATTTTACATTAAGTGGTAAATTTTTGCTATAACCAAGTACCAAATGCACTACTGTGTGCTTTATGTTTTTCTTTAAATTCTTCAAGTCACTTTTTAATAGTTATACAGTTCTGATATTTCTCCTGAGGAATATTTCAGTCAGGTGACTTCTTGCTCAGAGAATTTCCAGTGTTCCCCCAAGAACACAGTGTTCTCCATGAAGGAGAGTTCAATTTAGAGTTGTATTTACACATCTCTGTAATTTGATCTGATGTGGCTATCTAAACTTTCCACATTCTACCATCTCCCAAACCAGTTTTAAATGTTTGGGTGTGACATTTCTGTCTCCTCTGCTGCGCAGTGACAAAGCACTCTCCAGAACCTGGCTACCTGTCAAACCCTAGGCTCCACTCCCACCTTCTCTGCAAAGCTATCTCAGAAGTAGGTTGTCCATTTACAACGTTTCCCGCGCAATATATTTCTGGCATCTAACTGCATTATTATCTCGTGGCCAGATTTTTTTTTTTTAGTTATCTTGTAATGCTTTATTTTTTTTTTTAATTTCTTTTCAGCGTAACAGAATTCATAGTTTTTGCACCACACCCAGTGCTCCATGCAATGCGTGCCCTCCACAATACCCCCCACCTGGCTCTCCCCACCTCCCACCCCCCGCCCCTTCAAAACCCTCAGGTTGTTTTTCAGAGTCCATAGACTCTCATGGTTCATCTCCCCCTCCAATTTCCCTCCACTCCCTTCTACTCTCCATCTCCCCATGTCCTCTATTATTTGTTATGCTCCGCAAATAAGTGAAACCATATGATAATTGACTCTCTCTGCTTGACTTATTTCACTCAGCATACTCTCTTCCAGTCCCGTCCATGTTGCTACAAAAGTTGGGTATTCATCCTTTCTGATGGAGGCATAATACTCCATAGTGTATATGGACCACATCTTCCTTATCCATTTGTCCATGGAAGGGCATCTTGGTTCTTTCCACAGTTTGGCGACCGTGGCCAGTGCTGCTATAAACATTGGGGTACAGATGGCCCTTCTTTTCACTACATCTGTATCTTTGGGGTAAATACCCAGTAGTGCAATTGCAGGGTCATAGGGAAGCTCTATTTTTAATTTCTTAAGGAATCTCCACACTGTTCTCCAAAGTGGCTGCACCAACTTGCATTCCCACCAACAGTGTAAGAGGGTTCCCCTTTCTCCA
>PISX010020500.1:0-35691 GCA_004024625.1 Mellivora capensis | reverse complement strand
GTCTCTAAGGAAGTTGGAAGCAAGGTTTCGAGGACCTCGAGAGGCTAGCTGTTGTTAGGAAAGGGTCATTTACTACTGTCCAGTAAAACCATAGTCGTGAGACCCTTCAGATGTGTACCGGTGCCCATGTGCTTGGAGGATGATTGCTAACACACATGAGGGGGCGCAGAGATAAAGGGGGTTTCTAAAGGGATTTTTAAAAAAGATTTTATTTATTTATTTGAGATCACAAGTAGATAGAGAGGCAGGCAGAGGGGAAGAGGGAAGCAGGCTCCCTGCTGAGCAGAAAGCCCGATGCGGGGCTCCATCCCAGGACCCTGAGATCATGACCTGAGCTGAAGGCAGAGGCTTAACCCACTGAGCCACCCAGGCGCCTTCTAAAGGGATTTTTACAGGATCCTCGAGGTCGGGCTAATGTCAAGCTAAGGTTGCCTTTTGCCTCTAGCAACGTATTAATTTGGAGGCAGTTGACTTCCTGGAGGACGGTCACTGTGCCTGTCTCAAGGACTTGCCAATGGGCTGAAAGCTGTAAGGAGATAACATTTTTTTTCTTTTGACTTTTTTCTCCACATCATATAACACAACTGTCACCTTCTCAAAAATGATTTTCTAAATGGAGAGCTGCTTTTCTGAGCTCCGGGGGGCCCATCCCTAATGTGGGGCAGGAAGAGCACGTTGAAGCTTTTCTGCTCTGTGCATAGTCAAACCTTCTATTAAATAGAGAGGAATAAACTGCAAAAATATTGGGCAGTTTTCACTCCCACCAGCTGGGAATGAGGGTGCTCCTAGCCATTCTAGTACCGCAGATGGCTCATTTTGGCCATTGTGTTAATTCTTAGACTTGCTGATTTTTTTCTTAATTGAAAGATTGATTGTTGGGGCGCCTGGGTGGCTCAGTGGGTTAAAGCTCTGCCTTTGGCTCGGGTCATGATCTCAGGGTCCTGGGATCAACCCCTGCATCGGGCTCTCGGCTCAGCAGGGAGCCTGCTTCCCCTCCTCCTCTCTCTCTGCCTGCTTGTGATGTCTCTCTGTCAAATAAATAAATAAGATCTTTAAAAAGAAAAGATTGTTGCTTTTGTAATATATTTTTACAATTATTAGTGATGTGTAACTTTTTGGAGCCGCCTACTTGTATTCAGAGTTCAGTTTTCTATTCAGATGTTTCTCTTGTGTAAGACGTTTAACAAAGGCAGATGAGAACCACGACACTCTACTGTCAATTATGTATCATTAAACAAGAAAAGAAGATTGCCGTGGATCAAAACTCTAGCTCAGAAACTCAGAAGAGAATCAGAGAACTGTGAAGGCATGCCGTGGGCGCTCCTCGAACTCGGGAAAGAGAAGGAGAAGACAGAGTCCGTTCAGAAATGACAACTAGATCGTGAACGTGGGCAGCAGACAGGAGCAACAGCCCGAAGCACAAGGAGGAGCGAGACGGAGGCAGGAAGCGCCGAGGGGAAAGAGAAGAACCATCAGAGATTCCTGAAAGTAACAAAGAAGTTCAACATGCAAAAAATGGAGCCACTAGGAAAACAAAACAATGGACTAGACTGTTTACAACTTAGCTCAGGGGCATCTTCCTGAAATGAAAGAGGGACCGAATGCATACATTGAAAGGTCAGCTCTGTACCTGGGAAGAAGGGACATGTCCGCCTGGAAATGGAGCCAATAAACCCCCTTGTCCTGCTGGCGGGAAGTCAGGTCCCGCACAGTGAAGGACTTCAGCAGCCGTGCACGCAGGAAGGAATAACCGAGTCATGTTCCCAGCAAGTTAAGGGAAGAATGGGAGCCTTCAGGAAAATTTTGCCACTAAGAGCAGATCAAGATAGTTGACTGTTGCTCGGGAAGCAAGAAGTTTAAAGATTCGATTGGGGCTCAGGTAATTTGTCTCTGTGCCTAATTTGCCACCAATTTTTGTGACACACGCTAGTGAAGGATGGTCTTTACATTTTTAAGAGAATGAGGGGAAAATCAAAAGACTAATACTTCACAATACAATAATACTTCCCAATACTCCCCACCCTGAGTGGGGACTGGCCCCTCTTTCCTCTCCACACCATCTACTGGGGCCTGCCACGGAGTCATTTGTCTCAGTTTCCGGTCCCCACCGTGGCCCTTCCCAGCACCTATGCGTCACCCCAAAGCAGCACCGTGGAAGGTCCCCCGGGTGCCCACCCAGGTCATGCTCTGTCACTCTGAGCCAGTTCATAAGGCTGCAGGGCAAAGACGTGATGTCACGGCTGCTGTCTCTCCCATGTTAGCCAAATGCTTCTAGAGCATCCCATGGGGCTGGAAGAGAGGGACCAGGGTGCCTGACCTCATTGCTCCCCCCGGGGCCATTCTCCTCAATTCCCCAGGAGGAAAGCAGGGCTTAGTTTTCCTATTTTCATTCAAAAAATATGTGAGAGCTTGTTGTGTTCCCGGCACTGCCTGCAGCCCCGAGGCTCCCGTGGAAAAGAAATCAGGAATGTACAGCTTCTCTGCTGGGAGCCACCGAGAGTCCTAGCCTAACTGCCCAATGCAGGAGAGTTAACCTCCGTAATAGGGACTTTTATGAGTCAACTGGGCCACGGTGCCCGGATATTTAGTCAAACAATACTCTAGATGTGAAGCTATCTTTAAAACGTGGTTGATACGTCTGTTAGTGGACTTTGAGCAAAGCAGACTAACCTCCGTGATGCAGGTGGGCCTCATCTAATCAGTGGATGGCCTTTGTAAAAGACTGCCGTCCCCCAAAGAACGAGGACTCCCGCCGGCAGGTGTCCTTAAGCTCCAACTGCAACATCTACTCTTTTCTGGGTTTCCTGCCTGCTGGCCACCTCTACAGATTTTTAATTTGCCAGCCTCCATCATCACATGAACCAATTCCTTAAAATCTTTCTCTTTCTCCAACGAGCCCACACACACGTGCGTGCGCACACACATCCCCCCAGTGGTTTCGTTTCTAATTCTAACACTCAAAAAGGGATTGGAGGAATGAGGAAAATCCTCCCTTCTCGTTGTCTTTTCAAAGCAGCTGTTCAGAGCTGAGCAGACCAATCCATCCCCTCTCGGTCTTACCCTCCAGTCCTGGCAGACGGACAGCCTTGGTGACCAGGGAGCGGTCTGTTTGCCTGGAGATGCATGAGAATAAGGCGCGTGAACGTATCCTTCAAAAAAGTCTACCAGTTACACCAGAACTTCAATTTTGAGTAAGTTAACATATGAGTGAGCTCAGGCTGGGAAACAGCACAGACTGGGAGCTCATACGACAGACATTGACCTTCTGGCCGTTCTGGAAGCTGGAACGCCAGGATCAAGGTTCCAGCTGCTTTGGCTGCAGTGCGGGGGGTTGGCCCCCCACTGTGTGCTCACCTGACGCCCCGAGTGTGCACGGAGAGCGCGCGAAGAAGCCCTCGGTGTCTCTTCTTGCAGGGACGCGAGTGGCATCATAGGGCCCACCCTCATCACCTTGCCTAACCCTGAGCCCCTCCCGGAGACGCCGGCTCCAAACGCTCTCCCATGGGGGGAAGCTCTTCAGCATATGAGTTTGGTGGGCAGGATGCAAAAGTCACGTCGACTGAGGGTACAGATGGGATGGACAAAGGGGTGCCCTTGGAGAACCCGGAGTTCGTCCTTCCCTGAGAGCAGCTCCAGGATCACCACAGAAAGGAGCTTTCAATCTGCTGTTGAAATACCAGAGATTAAGTGAGGCTTTTCTAAACGTTTTTTTATAAGTCAGTTTATCTTGTTTTAAAAAAAACCCACGTACAGATGTGACTGGTTCGAAAAGGACGAAACCATGATGGTTAACACAGAGTCTCGGCTGGGGGTCCCCTTGCTTCTTCAGCCTCCACGCGGGGCCACGGGTTCACACACCAGATCTGTCAGCCACGGCGTCCCTCTCGTGGGACCTCGGCCAGCAGCTACGCCCCCCCGTTCCCGGAGAACATGTTCAAAGGTCCCGTGCTTTGGGCATAAACAGCCACTTGACGACGTACTGATCGTTGCCCTCGGATCTGCAAGGGGCCGGAGAGAAGCGGACAGGCTTGTCTCCAGCAGCAGCGAGGAGCTGGGGCGGCTCGTGCTCCCCGTGCCAGGGCTGGAGGCGGGCTCCGCGCCGCCGCCAGGACGCGCAGGGAAGCCCGGGGCAGCCAGCGCCAGTCCCTGGGCGCGGGCCGGTCTGAGAGCCGCGCCTCCCTGCGTGCGCGGGGGCAAAGCTGTGCTCTCCGGCCGTGCGGTCCGAGGGATCCCTGCGGGGCCCACATTTTAGTGCCTCCACCTCTGTCCCCTCCACTCTCTGCGGTAGGGCGACAACTAGCAGCTCCCCAGAATTTGTACCGGAAGGAAGTGCCATGGTAGCGCCGTTTGCACGTTCAGAAAAGCGATCGTTCCTCCGAGGCGTCCTGCTGAGGCTTCCGGGGCACCTACAGCTTTTAGCACAGTGACAGTTTTGTCTGGTTTTCTAATAAACTGCTTCCGAGTCTTCCGAGGACCGAGGGAGGAAATAAGGATTTCATCACAGATTTAACACCGCAGCGAAAGCACAGAGGCATCGGGAGGACGGGAGGTGGCGAATGAAACATGTTCATTATTTCCTAAAGTGGTCGGTTCACACCAGGGAGAAAGGCCAGTTCAGCTGGCTGCTCCCTTCCAAGTCATTTATGTCAGAAAGAGGCTTCATTTTGGATGTGCGGAGAGGAGACACGCACCTTTCCGAATGTTCCTGTCTCAGACGGGTCCCCACGGGGATTTTGGCCGCAGGGAGCTGAGGACAAATCCGTGTGTGCGAGGCCGTAACTACACCAGCAGGCTTCCCAGTGTTGTGCTCTCTGGGAAGGGGAGGAGGAGAAGAAGGAGGGCCCCCCCGCCCCCTGCCCCCAGCGGTCCCTGGTTCCTGCCGGCAAGAGTCCTCCAGAGAGTGTGCGGGCTGATGCAAGGGTCCCCGTGCTCAGTCGGCAGCCTGCGCACCGGAGCCATTGGTCTTCCGTGCAGAGGGCCACACCAAACCCGTCCCAGGACTAAGTGCTGTCCAGAGGGAAGGGCACTCACTTGACTGTCCTCCCACGGTACACCTGTCTGGGCTTCAAGAAAAAGCGGGCATCAGACTGTAGGTCAGATACAACTTTCTCTTAAATATACTCTTCACTTCGTCTCCCCTAGAAGCACAGACCGCTGACTTCAGGGTGACACAGCGTGACCTCCATCTTTCTGTTTGTATAATCCAGTCAAGCCCTGGCTCCTGCTCCCAGCCCAGCCCTTCTGGGAGGTTGTCCCTGAGCACCAAGGCCTCCATCATCTTCCTCGTGATTCTCAAGATTCTCACAACCAGCCCCAAAGATGAAGTCCCTACATCCCTTGGCTCCATGCTCCCCGAGGGAAGACCGCAGGCCCAGCATCCCGGGCCCCATCGAGGCAGAGAGGTCACGACCCAAGGGAAGGCTGATTTGCACAGCTGCTGCACAGTGGCCCATTTCGGGGGATCTGGGCAGTGAGCCCTCCCACACAGCTGCTGGGAAACACGGCAACCAGCTTCCCCTCTTCGGGAATAACCCTGTGAGCTTCTAAATGAGTTCAGTCCGGCCTATCAGCCCACGAAGCCACGTGTAAGACCCCACATTCCGGCTGCTTGGGCAAATGACTGTGATGGCTTTGGAACAAAGCATTTCTTGGAAGTGGCCCCAGGACTCAGCCACCCATCTCGGGCAGGTTTGCTGGGCCTGGGGCAGAAGCATCCTCAGTAAGAGGGCAAACTTTGAAGGGGCTTGTGTCTTGTCCACGGCCCCACCGGCCTGAGCCTCCTCGATCTGTAGTGCACAATCCACGTCCACACCCGCGGCCTCCGTGTGGACACCCGCACCCGGCGGCTGCTCACGAGACTTCTGTCGGCAGGCGGGGGCGTCCTCCCTGATTCTCTGTCTGGGCCCGGTGTAATCAAGGGATCCTTCGAAGTCGGAGGGGGGGACAGAGGTGAGTCACAGGGTCGTGAGGCCACAGAAGAAGGTCAGAGGGAGGAAGGCTGCTGCCTTTGCAGCCGGAGGAGAGACGACAAGCCCAGGAAAGCAGGTACTTCCAGAGGAACAGCCCTGTGGACGCCATGATTTGAAGTCAGGGAGGCCATGTTGGACTTCTGACCCCCAGAACCGTGAGATGATCAACTTGCGTGGTTTTAAGCCATCAAATGTGTACCGTTTGCTACAGCAGCAGAAGGAAACTCAACAGTGCGCATGTTCTCTAGTGAAATTATTGGGCATCCGGTGTCTTCCCATCACATGGAGGAAGCTGTCTAGTGTGTGGGGTCCTCATGGCATGAGAAGGTCCCCAGGCCTTGGCTTCAGGCTGCGTGGTGGGTTGGGTGTGTCTAGCGGGAACTCTCTGTCCCCGGCTTGGCCTCGCGGGGGCGTGAGGGCCCTGACTCTGCTGGGGGTAAACCAAGGCAGGCTGGTGAAGGAATGGGAAGGAATGAATGGGTGACAGTCGAACGAGGATGTCCCCTGCCCTCGGAGAGGATGACTCAGCGTCAGAAAGAAAACAACCTTCCCCAAGTCACTTGAGGGCCATATGGATTTATTTCATGCACCGTTAGTTTAAAGTACCAGCAAAATTTTATCTGGAGCTCAACATGTGGATAGTAGGGCTTCAGCTGGAAGATAGCGTTTGGCAAAACTGGGACAACCCTGACTGTGAAGGACAGTGAGAACAAGCGGGGGAGCCGCCAGGTAGCACAGCGAACCCTAGGCCTTGGGTAGAGTGCGCTGCTGGGCACACGAGCGGAGAATCAAACCACCAGACAGACAGACAGACAGCGCTGCGCATTAGTGGTGGACGCAGTGACGGGGCTTCAGGGGCCGAAGTTCCTGTGCTGGGCGCCGGGTTACCGGGTGAGGCTCCCAGAGCCTATGGCCCCATAGCCGGCTGGAATTTTGTAGCATTGTGCATGCTCTGTAAATCATACGCGTGTGTGCGAGGGTGCACGCTGATGCGATCATTCACACTGACACACACACGCACAGAGGCAGCCCCAAACTCTTGTTTTCTACCATGTTTTCAGTGACGCTAAGAACCAGGGTCCCACATAAAACCACAACTGAAGGGACAGAAGAGCAGGGCAGCCGGTGCTGCTCTCCAGGGGGCTCGGGGTCCCACCAGGCCCTTCTTGGCCACTGCACCTATGAAACAGCCCAGGGCACGGCGAGAGTTAGGACCCCAGATCCTTCCCCTCGTTGACCTTATTTGAACAGTAGATGGGTTCAAAAAAGCAGGGAAAAAAAGCTCATCACACAAACCCTACAGGGTAAGAAAGATTCTAAAATGCTTTTCTTGGTGCATGGAAAGGCAGCCCGTGCGGTGAAATGAGGAAGAATGGATTTCCTAGTGGGCTGGTTTCCTGCAAATGCTTGAGCAGACGGGATCAGTGGTCGAACTGTCGCATATTCTGCATTGCCCAGAATCTGGGGCAGGTGCAGGTCCGAGCCCCCAGTACCCCCCACACCTCAAGGGGCAGGAAGATGAGGAAGGCCAAGAGAGGAGGAGCTTCCTGCCCTCTCAAGACCCAGGATCTCCAGACTGCCTTCTCCGGTACGGGACAGGGTCACTGTCCATATCAGGCTGCCTGGTCTGGGCGGAAGGGATGGGCAGCCTAAATGATGCCAATTGGGAAGTTCTGATCACCCGCCCCTGAGAACTTTGTTCTTCACAAACATGGAGAGCCTGAAATGTTGCAGGCTGGGAAGGTCACTTCTGGGACTCCGTCTGCCATCCCTATCCGTCAAAATAACCATATCCCTATACCTAATCCTATCCCTAAGCCTAACCCTAACCCTATCTCTATCTCTAACCCCATCCCTAACCCTACCCCTAAACTTACCCTACCCTATCCCTATCCCTAATCCATTCCCTAACCCTAACCCTATCCCTAACCCTAACCCTATCCCTAACCCTAATCCTATCCCTAACCCTAATCCTATCCCTAACCCTAACCCTATCCCTGATCCTATCCCTAACCCTATCCCTATCCCTAACCCTAACCTTATCTCTATCCCTAACTCTATCCTGCGTTAATGTGTCTGGGCTGGCTTAGCCAAGTACTACAGACCAAGCCATTTAAACGAACAAAATTCATTTTCTCCATTGCAGGGGGCCGGGCGGCCGAGATCATGGTGCCAGGAGGTGGGTCCCTCCTGTGGCCGCTCCCCGGCATGTGGAAGGCCATCTTCTCCCCATGTCCTCACGTGGCTGTCCCTCCATGTGCCTGTGTCCTCCTCTCTTCTTAGAGGGACACTGGTCACATGGGATCGGGACTCGCCTTCCCGACCTCACTTTCCCTTAATCGCCTCCACTTCTGGTCACGGCCCGAGGGCTGGGGGTTAGGGTTTCACATATGAATTCTGGGGGAACACGACTCAGCCCACGACACCCCCAGAGAAGTTGGATGGTGGAGCCTGGAGACACTGTCATGTGGAAAGCCGCCACCTGCAGCATGTGCCCGTCTGGGTCGGGGGTCGGAACCCTCTTCATTCCTGTCGACAGAGATACCGGTATGGCCAGAGACGATGTCTCTGCACCCGAGAGGAGTCAGGAAGAGTGTGCGGCTCTGAATGCAAAGGGTGGGACAGGACAGAGCACTGGTGTGTGGCTGGGTGACCTCACGGCAGGTCGACGCGGGCCACCCACGAAGGATGTGGTCCTCAGAGCTGACCTGGCCCCCGTCACTCAGGGACCGCTCGGGAGGGCGAGGACCTCAGCCCGGTGAACAGACAGAACGGAGCGGGAGACTGATGGTCCGCGCTGGGCGGCTGGCGGAGTCGCAGGGGACGAAATGCCCCCGACACGCCGAGCTCGACCACCATTTGCATTTTGTAGTATTTCCTACCTAGTGGTCGGCAGCGTTCAGTGTTGGAATGGAAGCAAAATGATTCCTTTGTTGCCACTTGGTCCTTCTCGTGGACGGTGTTTCTAGCTCTGGGTGGTATCTGTAGAGTGCTCCGTACCAGGAATATTTTAAGTGACATCTGGGAAGTGTGAGATACATACGAACAGTCCCGTGCCTTACGCATCTCACAAGATAGTAATAGCCTCAGTAGGAGATTGAAATGGATATTGTAACAACGTATCTCTTCAACAAGGTGTGTAGAACCCTGGGGGGGTCCAGAAGTTACTGAAGCCACCAGACAAATGTGGCACGTTTTCCTAAAGCCTCACTTTACTGAAAAGTTTGAAGGAAAGAACCCTTTTCTTTAAAGACAGGAAGGCAAACATTGAAATTATGGTGTATAATAAAGAATTTCACGCGCACTTTCAGAGAGAATAGACTTTAACCGTTTCACCCTTGGTTCTGGTGGCGCATCTCCAGGTTCTCTGCAGTGTCTGAGCGTGGCTCCGTCCGCTGTGGGTGCTAGTGGAATTCTGGAAGCCCTTCTTTATTATCACACCAGCGTCTAATAGGACTTGGTGGCCTCTGTCGTTCCAGGTAATAGCAGGGAAGGTGACTCAACAATCTGTATTTTGAGATATTTATGGGTTTGGCACTTGAAGTGATAAATGCAGAAGGAAGAAAAAACCTGAGAAGGTTTCTGAGTAAATTCTTCTAGACATGAAGTCTGTACTTAGCAACGTCAGCCACAACCTCACAAAAGATGTGCAACACTTTCCCTCCACTCGCATTCTTGGAGGAAAGACTTTGCAGTAAGGGCAAGACTAAACTTCCAACCAAGCCTACAAATGAACACAAATTTCCTATTTTTGAAATCTCAATTGATATAATTTATGATAAACAAAAGAAGACATATATTTATTATAATAATTCAAGGATGAATTATCACACATAATTTTAAATTCATGCATTCCAAGAAGCAAGGACGTAGCGGACCACAGTCAGTTTTATTGTCCGAGACCATTTCAAAGTTTTGTCTAATGGCCTGGGTTTTCTCTGATCCTGTAAATGCTGTATCATCATCTAATTGCCTTGACTCATTTATAGAAAGGTGTTGTTTTGTACATTTTATTGTACTTCTGCCTTTCTCACTAGTTGCTAGTGTTGGCCTCCTAGCAGGAATTCACACGCCAATAAAAAGACAGCGAATTAACCAACTGTCCCTGTAAATTTACGTGTTTGGTGAGTGTGTCTTCACGGTCCTCGGTTGTGAAGCTGTGCTAAGGTAAGCCACCAATGGCATGACAACTTCCTCGATTCCCATGATCCAAGGATAGAGGTCTTTTTCCTGTAACATCCAAGTAAATTCCATACAAATAAAACCCATAGAAAATAAGCAAATGCGACAGATTCTACAAAACCAGTGGATTGTACAGTTGCTTCAGAATGGAAGGAGGTGTTTGATTTTTAGTTCCTTTCCAAGTTGACAGGTTGAATTTTAGAATAAACAAGCCAAGTGGAACCTTGACCTCCTCCATAGTTGTGTGTGTGCGCAGGGCACATGTGTGCACAGGGCACATGTGCGTGGTGGCCACAAAGTCTTAAAGCCAATATTCACAGCTGCTGTGCTGTGGCTATGCACTGCAGGAGGCTTAGAGACAATATCCTGCAGCCAAACACTGGGACATACACAATAAGTACTAGGGTATACTTACCAGGACCATAGAACGAAATTTCAAGTTAGGGACTATTCCAGAAAACTGGCAATTATGGTCTCCTACCCCTCCGGTGTCCCCATTCTGACTTCTTCTCCATCATTTTCTAGCCATGTTGCTTGATTTCCTTCCTCTCATTTACCTCGTTTGACTTCTCTGGGGCCAGGACGA
Source organism: Mellivora capensis (assembly GCA_004024625.1). Classification (NCBI taxonomy): domain Eukaryota; kingdom Metazoa; phylum Chordata; class Mammalia; order Carnivora; family Mustelidae; genus Mellivora; species Mellivora capensis. The sequence continues at coordinate 24,954 of PISX010020500.1, read as the reverse complement.
TGACCATGCTGGAGTGGATTGGGGGGAGGGAAGGGCATTTTGTGGGCAAAGTCTGTGGCTGTTAGGTGCAGAGTGAACAATAACAGATTAAGTTAGATCAAGAAGGTCACCCAGGGGCATCTTGGTGGCTCGGGTCATGATCTCAGGGTCCTGGGATCAAGCCCTGCATCAGGCTCCCTGCTCAGTGGGGAGCCTGCCTACCCCCCTCTCTCTGCCTGCCTCTCTGTCTACTTGTGATCTCTTTGTCAGATAAATAAATAAAATCTTTTAAAAAATTGTAAAAGAAAAAAAAGGGCACCCAAACGGCCTGTGAAGACCCACATTCCTACCTAGGAGTGGGGAAGTGAGGGCTGGTTCTGAAGATTACCCACGAGAGCCTGGAGGATGTGCCTCTTCCATGTGGAAGGGATCCAAGGGTCCATGGGGAAGTAGATGGAGCTGGAAATTTCACTGAGTTAGAGGATCTTGTCCCCTTCCTCCCCAGGCCTCTCGCTCAGTGTTGCCTAGAAAAGAAATTCCTGAAGGCGCTGTTATAGTTCTTGTTGAACGCTGTGTAGATGAGCGGGTTAAAGAAGGAGTTGGAGTAGCCGAGCCAAAGGAAGATGCTCTTCCAGACGGCGGGGATGTCGTAGGAGCAGAGAGGGCCGATGAGCTCCGCGGTGAAGAAGGGCAGCCAGCAGAGCGCGAACACCCCGATGAGGATGCCCACCATCAGGGCAGCTTTCTGCTCCTTCTGTTCCCTCCACGTGTCCCCTTCTGTCTGGAAGGTGACGGTGGTGTGGCGGACAGTGAACAACATCTGGGGCTGCTGTGCAGAGGTCTTCGCCTAGAAAAGATCAGCAGAAGATCCATGAAGGGCTCCTCGTGCCCGTCAGGCATATGTGAGCTGAACCCGGACACTGATGCTGGGCTCCTGCCCACCCATCGGAAGAGAAAGTCCTTGATGGTCAGCTGTGGGGAACTGGCAGCCTGTGGAGCCCGCCCTCAGCTGTGGAAACATGGTGATGGGGCTGGTGCGTGTGCTTACGTCTTAGAAATGGAAGGAGAATGAGAGCCTCTCTAGTGTGGGGAAGATGAATTCCCTGTTGCTGTCTATTCAACAAGGAAAACAGAAATAGATCGGTCATGCAACATATAATTTGCTGACAAAGGTCCATGAGTAATCAAAAGGGTGTTAAATCCTTACCAACCCTTGGGACCATAAAAGCCTGATTTTCTGAAATTTTAACAGCTTTCTGTGTTCCTGTGAATCCTCCCTGAAGGAATTTTCTAGAATTTCTTCTGGTGTCAGCTTCCTATGACTGTTAGGAACAGTTCACTCACCAGGACACTGATCTCTTTCAGGGCTTATTCTGTGTCCTTTCCTTTCCCCAACTTTCGTGGAAAACGGACTCCAAACTCTTAGGTTCTCCCCAGTTGGGTGCTCCCAGGTCTCCTGTGGGTTTCCACAGAATTTCGCTGTCCACATTCTAGTCCCTTCTCCAGAGACGTGGGATTTCTGGAAAAGGGGCTCTTCCCTCTGTTCCAGTCCTCTTACTTCCATCTTTGGGGAATGGAAATAAGGAATATCTGACAAAAAGCCTAAATGTGGAGAAATCACAGTGGGTAGATTTACTAAACTAGGAAGCTAACCGGCCCAGGCAGGCTTTCTGGGCCGGTCAAGCATTCGCTGGTGGGTGAGACCACATGGATATTAGATTTGATTCTTCCCAACAGCAGCATTCTGTGACCCCAGTGCGTGGAAAAGAGAATTACACAGCTCTCTCTCAGGCAGCACACAAACTTTCAGACAAAGGGCCAAGTCAGAGGGTCATTCTTGTTAACCTACACCACTTACCCGGTTCATGGCTACATCCATAAGTTGGAGTCAAAAGATACCGGCTTGTCTATCATATAAAATATCAGGCATACTTAGGAACACTATGGCTAAAGCGATATTAGTTGGTATATGAATTATTAAGTCATTTCCTTGAATAACGAAACACTGATTCTTGCACAATTGAAACAATCATCAGTATTGGAACAAACAGTGCACCATGCTGCACCCCTTAACAGCAGACACAAAACAAGAAGTGAAAGTTTCTCTTTCTACATCCCAATCTCACCCCGAGATGGAACGATAGTAAGCTTTCTCACATTATTGGCACATATCTGGTAGTGCGTTGCAGGGAATTCATTTACGGAAATGCAAACACAATATTTAGTTTCATTTTCCAGCATAAAACAGGGAAACCCACCAAATTTTTAATAGAACTCAATCCTAAAATGGCATCAGGGAAGACATTTCCCCCCATTTTCCAAAGATGGCAACTGAAGGAGAATTTTGGTCCTGACCGTTAACCAGCCCCTCCCCCCCGAAATTCTCCTCCCTCTCAGCACTTTTTTGGTGGTAACACTGGCCACTCAGGGTTGTAACTCCCTTGCACCCACCCCTTAATTCTCTATAGCACAGCTGATATAAAGGCAGAACACTAAAACTAGACTTTTGTTAAAGTAGAAATAAACACAGCAACACACCCCCAGATGTTCTGGCTTTTGAGATATGGCGCACTCTTGGGACCTGAACAGCCCCTCCCATCGCAACTCCATGTCTGCCTTCCCTGTGGGCATTAGCCTTTGCAGATGGACTCCAGAAGCCCATGTTCAGTCCTTTATACACTCAACTTTCCATTGCAAGACACAGTGAGCTCCACAAGGAAACTACCAACGTAAAGCCAACTTTCTGTAAGGCTGAGATAGACCCCCAACGTTGTACATTCAATTTGCAGGAGTTTCCTGTTGCATAATGGAAGAAGTTGCAAGGTTTCCATTCTGGGAAACCATCTCCTTTCCTAGTGATTGACACTCAAGAGTATCTGCCTCTTTTGAGATTCTGCCCAACCCTGCACTCAGATCCCGTCCTATATCCAAAAGGGCTGCCATGTCAGGATGTAGCTCATCATTCATCTGAGAGATGGGACCACAGTGGTTGCTCGTCCAGGTGTATGACTTACATTTAAGTGTAGGATTTGAGTATTTCTATAAAAATAAGTCTTAGGAAAGGGAGCCCAAGTATTATAAGACAGTTTCATGGAAGCCCACGGCTTCAGTCATGGTCCTTGTAAAGGGAGGTTAAGTGCTCTACATGCAGCCCTGATTCAAAGGCTATTTGGCAATTATACTATAAAACCTCGCGTTCTTCTGGTACAGCCTATTACAGGCTCTTACAGAGGAAGAGCTATTCCCAAATAGAACACACATTCATTGGACCTGCAAGGGTTTTCCTCCGTGTCACGGTTCTCCTGGTGAGTGAACGGTGTTCTCAAACAGGTTCCAGGTATTGTATTTCTAAGTTTGTCTTCAGGATGATTTCTCCCACGTCAATAGGGTGTCCCAGCAGAATGTTCCTTCACAGGTGTTAGATTCATGCTCTCTCTCATGGAGTTATTAGTACAGCAGGGTGGGGGCCCACATCCACGGGTCCTTCCAACAAAGATCCAAGTGTCATGTTTTAACAATTCTTGTCGTGTTCCATGAGAACCCCTTAGGGTTCTAGTCTAAATTCAAGTTAAATATTTTTTCTAATTACTTTCTTTTTATGGGTTGCTTGAAGTCAGGAATTGTTTATAGGTGAGTCCTAGAACTCCATGTGTCTTGGAAAAGCACATTTTCTAGGACCTCAGTGTGAAATGTTGATCAGCACTGACATATCTCTTGTTGTGGTATTCAACACCAACTCACTTGTCAGAAGAAAGAGGGTCACTGATTTAAAATGGCGCTTCTGGGATAGCAGAGGCTCTGTTAGGAGGGGGATCTTTGTTGTCTGGGAGGTTTTAGGTTTCTAGTTGTCTAATGTCTCTTGGTGGCTCGCCTGTGGCTTTCTGACTCAGAGACTCCTTAGATCTTTGCTCCTTGCTAATCAATGATAGCAATCGGGCACCTAACTGAGTCTGGAGAGCTGAATTCTATGAATTGCTCTATCAAATACTCAACATGCTCATTAGCAGATTCACAGAGAAAGAAGTAGTAGGGTAAAAAAAAGTGAACATTCAAGCCAAATTAGGCTTTTCCTAATTATCTTTATAACACTGTTATCATTTATTTTTTATTTTTTAGTGTTCAGCAACTCCTCAGTTGCATATAACACCCAGTGCTCATCACAGCACATGTCCCCCTCAATGCCCATCACTTCGCATATAAAATTTCTCTAAGTGAACAATTAACCTAGTCTCTCCACATATATGCGCTCTTTGGGGGTCATGGACTTACATGTTAGACTTCTAATCTTTCCAAAATGGTTGTGTGCTAAATAATAATTCACCAGTTAATCATAAATCTAATGTGTTTCCTTAATTTCCTCTACCATTTGGCTGCACTTTCCTATTAATATCACAGGTAATCGATAGATTACCATCCATAATGGGTGCGAAGCTCAGGGATGAAGACCCTTACCTCAGAAGTGTTGTTTTGGGTGGTTTGCAAGTTAGATCAGACCATTGTCAGAAAAGAGGATGGACAGATGAGCAGGACGCTAACGTTAGAAATGGTCTTGCATGTTGAGTGAGGGCTCCACAAGGGGAAGAGGGAAAACGTTCCTCAAACTTCCCAACTAACTTAGGAAAAGACGGATTCTTCTGTAGCTATGGTCACAAGGAGCTTTGCCACGTGTTTAAATATCTCCGGCTGATCAGGGACCATACAGCTCTGTGAATACAAACCTGCAAACCAACCAATCCATGGCTGCCAATTAGGGTAGGACTCACCCCAATAAACGCTCCTCTGATCGCCAATCAACAGCAGTGTCACCGAGTAACCCCACTTTAAGGTGACATCCATTCACCGCCCTCCAGTTCCTGAACTCCATTCTGTCCCCAGGCCCCACAGATGGCTGGCATTCTGCCCTGCACTAGAGACAGTACCTGACAAATGTAGCTTTTTCTTATTGTGGTAAGCAGCAGGTGTGGCTCGTGTTTCCATCTCAGATTCTGTGCGGTGCTTGTATCACCCTTAGACAGCTCTAGAGTGTCCACTGAGATCATTTTGAAGATGCTCCCAGGATGCTTGGACCACAGGTGTATTTTCTGGGCCCCAAAGTCCAGTTGCCCTCAGGATCTGAGCCAGGGTGCCAGTCTCATTGGCTCTTTTTGTTCTCTGCATTTCGTTATCCTAGGACTTGTAACCAAAAGTGCCTTCCCTCAAGGTCTTCAGGCTTAGGTCTTTGTATCAAGTAACCAGACCTTTCATTGAGATGTACACCATTTGGTAATTGACTTAGATCTTTGCATAAGCCCATTGGATCTCTTGTCCTGGAGGTGTACCATTTAGCAAATATTTTTTTATGCCCTTAATGTACTTATTCTCCTGCTACTTGCTTTTCTTTTGCTGTTATTTGTCTATACATGCAAAGTCTTTGTTTCATTGGTAATTTTTAAATGTTTTCTCCTGGAGAGACTTTCTTTCAGTTGAGTGTATAAAGGATTGTTCTATAAGGCATTGCCTTGATAAGCTACTAATCCATTCCAAGTCAGACCCAAGGGCTAATGATTTGAGGACTATTAGACCTAAGACCAATTTGTGGAAAGCAATGAATCAAACTTTGCTTTGGGTCTCAGTCTGTGAAAGAATGTCACTTTGTTTAGCTCGTATTCCAGCTCAGTGAGTGTTGGGCTGGTGATTTTTTAGCCTCTGGTCAGGGATCCTGAGACATTATTCATATGGCTCTTGGAGGCTCTTTCTTGTATGTCATGGTTTGTCTAAGCCAAGGTCTTGAACTTCTCCTTTAAGAACTTTGACTTCCTATTTTAAACTGCCCTATAATCCTAACTCTTGTCTTTTTCTTGACAAATGCCTTTTAAAAATCTTCATAAGGAACTTCTGACCAAGCCAAAATTAATAAATTAAATCATTTAAGAGGAGAGAGAAATACCAAACAGTTAACAGCTTCTTTAATTGGCATGCTAAGGTCGTAAGCAAAATTCTAACTCTAAAGTAGTCTCAAAGATTTTGTAACATCCCCAGACGTACCTGCCTTGCATACCTAGGTCTTGCATGTTTCTGTTCAGCTTCACCCGAACTCCTAAATGCACTGTCTTTAGGGGTGTCTCAGAAAAAGCAAAGTCACACAGTAGAAGTGCCAGGTAAGAAGTCAAACCTATAGGGACGCCTGGGTGGCTCAGTTGGTTAAGCGGCTGCCTTCGGCTCAGGTCATGATCCCAGCGTCCTGGGATCGAGTCCCACATCGGGCTCCTTGCTCGGCAGGGAGCCTGCTTCTCCCTCTGCCTCTGCCTGCCACTCTGTCTGCCTGTGCTCACTCGCTCTCTCTCCCTCTCCCTCTCTCTCTGACAAATAAATAAATTAAAAAAAAAAAGAAGTCAAACCTATAGATTTTCAGTTAAAACCCTGGCCCGCAGTTCAGTTAACAGTTATAACTTAGATTTTTCCTAAAGTTCAGAGAGAAAGAAAAATAAAAATTGTTATAGAATTTAAAACTTCATGAGAGTATTGAAAGAAGTTTTTATTGTCCTGGACTACAAATCTGTACCAGGGAGTGAAGTTCATTTCCCTCAGATTGGGAAAAACAGATGCTTACAAGTAGAAGGATAGAAAAGGGAGGAGCTATCTAATCCAGCTGTGAAAATTTAAAACATAAAAATATAAAATACATTATATAAAGCAATTTCAGAGGCCTTTCTTTTTTTTAATTTAGTTTATTTTTTTGAGAGAGAGCATGAACATGAAGGGGTGGAGAGGGAGGGAGAAAGAATCCAAAGCAGACTCTGTACTGGGTACAGAGCACAACGTGGGGCTCAATCCCATAACCAAGAGATCATGACCTGAGCCAAAACCAAGAGTCTGCTGCTTAACCAACTGAGACACCCAGGCATCCCTCAGAAGCCCTTCTTTTAACCCCTGGCCAGACTTATCAAAAAGAAAAGAGAAAGGACCCAAATAAATGAAATTATGAATGAAAGAGGAGAAATCACAACCAACATCAAAGAAATGCAAATGGTTATAAGAGAATATTATGAGCAATTATATGCCAACAGATTAGGCAAGCTGGAAGAAATACATACGTTCCCAGAAATGTATAAACTACCAAAACTGAAACAGGAAGAAATAGAAAACCTGAACAGACCCATAAGCAACAAAGAAATTGAGTCAGTAATCAAAAATCTCCCAACAAAAAAGAGGTCCAGGGCTAGATGGCTTCCCAGGGGAAATTCTACTAGACATTTGAAGAATTAATACCTATTCTTCTAGAACTATTCCAAAAATAGAAATGGAAGGAAAACTTCCAAACTCATTCGGTGAGGCCAGCATTACCTTGATCCCAAAACTAGACAAAGACCTCACCAAAAAGGAGAATTACAGAAAAATATCCCTGATGAGCCTGGGGGCAAAAATTCTCACCAAGATACTAGCTAATAGGATCCAACTGTACATTAGAAGGATTATTCACCACAACCAAGTGGGATTTATTCCTGGGATCCAGGGGTGGTTCAACATCTGCAAATCAATCAACATGACACACCACCTTAATAAAAGAAAGGATAAGAACCATATGATCCTCTCAATAGATGCAGAAAAAGCATTTGACAAAGTACAGCATCCTTTCTTGATTAAAACTCTGCAGTGTAGGGATAGAGGGAACATACCTCAATATCATAAAAGCCATATATGAAAAATCCACAGGGGAAAAACTGACAGCTTTTCCCCTAAGGTCAGGAACATGACCATGGATGTCCACTCTCACCACTGCTGTTCAACATAGTCCTGGAAGTCTTAGCCTCAACAATCAAACAACAGAAAGAAATAAAAAGTGTCCAAATCATGAAAGAAGTCGTCAAACTCTCACTCTTCACAGATGACATGATCCTCTTGTTGAAAACCCAAAAAAGACTCCAAATCTCCTAGAACTCACACAGGAATTCAGCAAAGTCAAAGGATATAAAATCAATGCATAGAATTCAGTTGCATTTCTATACATGAACAATGAGACAGAAGAAAGAGAAATTAAGGAGTCAGTCCCATTTACAATTGCACCCAAAACTATAAGATACCTAGGAATAAACCTAACCAAAGAGGGAGAGATTATTTGTACTCAGAAAACTATAAGGTACTCATGAAAGAAATTGAGGAAGACACAAAGAAATGGGAAAACATTCCATGCTCATGGATTAGAAAAACAAATATTGTTAAAATGTCTATGCTACCCAGAGCAATCTATACATTCAATACAATCCCTATCAAAATGCCATCAACATTTTTCACAGAGCTGGAACAAATAATCTTAAAATTTGTATGGAACCAGAAGACCTTAAGTAGTAAAAAAGAATGTTGTAAAAGAAAACCAAAACAGGAGGCATCACAATTCCAGACTTCAAGCTATGTTACAAAGCTGTGATCATCAAGACAGGATGGTACTGGCACAAAAACAGACCCATAGATCAATGGAACAGAATAGAGAACCCAGAAATGGACCCTCAACTCTATAGTCAACCAATCTTCAACAAAGCAGGAAAGAATATCCAATGGAAAAAAGACAGTTTCTTCAACAAATGGTGTTGGGAACATTGGACAGCCACATGCAGAAGGACAAAACTGGACCATTTTCTTACACCACACATGAAAATAAACTCAAAATGAATGAAAGACCCAAATGTGAGACAGGAATCCATCAGAATCCCAGAGGAGAACACAGGCAGCAACCTCTAGGACCTTGGCCACCACAGCTTCTTGCCAGACACGTCTCCAAAGGCAAGAGAAACAAAAGCAAAGATGAACTATCGGGACTTCATCAAGATAAAAAGCTTTGCACAGCTAAGGAAACAGTTGACAAAACTAAAAGACAATCTACAGAATGGGAGAAGATATTTGCAAATGTCTTATCAGATAAAAAGCTAGTATCCAAAATCTATAAAGAACTCAATACCCAAAAAACAAAAAAATCCAGTCAATAATGGGCAGACCACACGAACAGACAGCTCTCCAAAGAAGACATCCAGATGCCAACAGACACATGAAAAAGTGCTCCACTCAGCATCAGGAAAATACAAATCAAAACCACAATGAGATGCCACCTTACTCCAGTCAGAATGGCTAAAATTAACAAGTCAGGAAATAACAGGTGTTGGTGAGAATGCGGAGAAAGGGGAACCCTCCTACACTGTTGGCGGGAATGCAAGCTGGTGCAGCCACTCTGGAAAACAATATGGAGGTTCCTCAAAAAGTTAAAAATAGAGCTACCTTATGACCCAGCAATTGCACTATTAGGTATTTACTCAAAGGATACAAACGTAGTGATTCAAAGGAGCACGTGCACCCCAATGTTTACAGCAGCAATGTCCACAATAGCCAAACTATGGAAAGAGTCCAGATGTCCATTGGCAGATGAATGGATAAAGAAAATGTGGTATATATACACAATGGAATATCTTGGAACACTGAAAAAAAATTAAAAAATTAAAATTTACCTTAAAGAAAATCTCAAAAAAAAATAAATAAACAATGGAATATTACTCAGCTATCAAAAAATTAAATCTTAACCATTTGCAATGATGTGGCTGGAACCAGAGGGTATTATGTTAAGCGAAATAAGTCAATCAGAGAAAGACAATTATCATGCAATTTCACTCACATGTAGAATTTAAGAAACAAAGCAAAGGATCATAGCGGAAGGGAGGAAAAGATAAAATAAGATGAAATCAGAGAGGGAGACAAATCATAAAAGATTCTTAACTCTAGGGGACAAACTGAGGGTGGCTGGAGGAGAGGCAGGTAGAGGGATGGGGTCACTGGGTGACGGCATGAAGGAGGGCACGTGATGCAATGAGCACTGGGTGTTACATGCAACTGATGAATCACTAAACTCTACTTCTGAAACTAATAATTCACTCTATGTTAATGAATTGGATTTAAGTAAAATAAAAAAATAAAGATTCAGGCAGATGGAAGTCAACCCACCCCCCCCAACATCCCCTAGATCTCCATTGCTTCCCAAAAATGCCATTTAAGATAAGCGACTGTGGCTGGGCAGCTCAGCTCTGCCACAGACTAGTCAGTAGTAAATTCGGCATTATCTTTTTATGCCAGGCATTTAGTAGTGGTTTCATCATGCTTTGTCAAGGGCAGGGCCCATCTCTCATGTTGCCCGCTCCCATCCCAGTGTCTGACAGAGGTTAGGCTCTCAGTAGGTATTTGAAGAAAACTTAACAGACAAAGAAGCAAGGAAAAAGTGTTTTGTTTCCCTAGGTAACACAACCAGTTGGTGGTAGGATTCTATATGGAAACTTTGGCACCTGCTACCAGGGAAAAAGCAGGAGACCTTGTTTGTAATTCACCCTTCCCAGTAACAGTGGAGCCCTGGACCATTTGAAGGTCTTGCAAACCAAGTGCCCTATTTTCTTAAGTTATGTGGCAGAGAGAGAGAGAGAGAGAGAGAAAGTGAAATGGTGCAAAAATATATATATAAAAGCAGAACAATGTCAAAATGTTTTGCTAATGTTCTCTCTAGAGCAGATCAGTGAAAGGCTGCATCACTTTGCAGTAAATTCCACAAGACGGAACTGTGATTGCTTTTCCTTGTCACGCTGTGTCTGGTATTGGTTGTAAATCATTGGCCTGGATAAGCACCCTGGCAGAAGAGGGTCTGTAGAAGGAGGGCCTTTGAAGGTGGCCAGTGCTCTTGTTCCTGGCCCGGAGTTGGGGTGGATCATCATCACACATGTGGAAGCCCCAGGCAGTTTGGTGCTCCATTGGCACTCCTCGTTCAGTTCCGAAATCTAATAGCACGGGGTTTCCCAAATCTGGCACTGTTGTCATTTTGCTCTGAATAATTTTGTGGGGGACTGTCTGGTGCTTTATACAATGTTTTTCCTCCAAATCTTAATATCTCCAGACATCCAAAATGGCCCCTGGAGGGATAAATCACCCCCTGCTTGAGGCCATTGTTCTGGATAAAAGGACAGGTAGCCTCTGACCCCCTTTTCCCTCTTCTAAAAGGACGAACTTTCTCCTCCCTTACCTACACCTCTGGTCCCTCTAAGCTTGATTGACTGGTTATTGTTGGAATAGCTACTGATCCCAAAACACAAGGAAATCGCAGCACTCACAGGAGGTGTCTACCGCCCTCACTAGAGGGAGCTCTTCCTGGGAAAGATGATGTCTTTTATCATTCTTGACTCCTTGCACCAAGCCCATACGTAGTGTGGGTTTAACATGCTTAATGGAATTTATGTTGTTCCAGAGCCAAGAACAGAAACTGGGGCTGTGTAGGCTTCTGATCTAACTTAAATACATGAATTGGGCTCAAGGAAAGACCTTGGCTGTGAGAGCTGGTGGGGGGAGAGCTATCTTCACACCCCGTGGATTCAGTCGTACATTTCCTGAATCTGCAGTCACAGGGCTGGATTAGTAAGAGTTAACAACCAAACAGGAAAGCATGGTGGAAAGAGGACAAGAGAAGAGACTTCACTGTTGCTGTAGCTACTGTCTCACAGAAAAGGCTACTTGTAAAGACCTGGGGAATTGTCTGCCTTAGATTTTTAATTTCCTCCTGTCGCTTGTTTGGGAAGGTGAACAAGTGACCCTCTGCTGCCCACAAATGGGGCTGGAAACAGACCCAGAAGGCAACACAGAGGCAGTGGAAGTGTCTAACAAAAGCAGGCTCTGAAATGGGTGAACGCCTCCATAAGGACACTGCAGAACAGCAGGTGGTAAGCCAGGAGATACTATGTTTTTGCAAGATTAGTTGCTTTGATTTGCATAGAAAAAAGCAGACTGGCCTAAAACATTAATCTGCTCTGCCTGATGTTGAGCAATCTTTCTGCCAAGTCATGTTACCATCTGTCCTCCCCCTCTCTCCCCTCCCCTCCCCCGCCAAAAACCTTAAAAGCTCACTTTCTACAAACTTTGGAGTCCGTGTGCTGGAGATAAAGCCTGAACGAATGCAAGGAAAGTATTTTCAAGGACCTCTGTAACACCCACCTCCACAGCCTCCGGCCAGGGTGAGACGCTGTTGGTCTTCCTGGAGCCCACGCGGAGCTTGGCGGCCTTGTAGACCTTCCAGTACACGAAGAGCACCACGCAGAGCGGCAGGTAGAAGGCGCCCACGGTGGAGAACACGGTGTAGGAGGGCTCGCGGCTCACCTGGCACTCCTCGCTGCCCTCCGAGTATGTCTCCCCCCAGCCGAAGAGCAGCGGCGCCAGTGAGATCACAGCAGAGAGCGCCCAGGTGAGCATGATCATAACATTGGAGATGCGCTTGCGGGCGCGGGGCGTGTATTCCAGGTGCCGCGCGATGGACCAATAGCGGTCCAGCGCGATGGCCGTCACATTCCAGATGCTGGCGGTGCAGCAGAGCACGTCGCACGCGATCCACAGCTGGCACAGCCGCCGGCCCAGCTGCCAGCGCCGGCCGGACAACTCATGCACCAGGCTCAGCGGCATGACCAGAGCCGCCACGAGCACGTCCGAGATGGCCATGGATGCCACCAAGTTGTGTGGAACCCGGTGGAAGGTGCGCACACGGAGAATGGTCGCCAGTACCAGGAGGTTCCAGGAGAACGTCGCAGCCGCCAGAAAGCCCAGCAAGGTCAGAACAAGCACACCGAAGACTGAGAGGAGGGGCGGGCTGGGGCGAGGGTCTTGGGTGCCAAGACTGCTGCGGTTGGTCTCCGAAGGGGCGGGGGTGGAGAGAGAAAAGTAGGTTAGGTTCACAGGTGAATCCATCGCTGGGTCAGGAGACCGGCCCGGGGTGCGTGCACAAGGGGCGTTCAGGAAGACCGTCGGTGGCCCCTGCGCCCGGAGCCACTCGGGGTGTTTGCGACCGCTGGCTGGTGGCGGGGTTTCTGGGGATTGTTTACGAAACCTCCTGCCAGTGAGCACACGTGAGAGCCGGTGTGGCGGAGAGGAGGGTGCTGGGCTGCGTCTCGCAGCGCAGCCAGGGCCCTCCTAAGCTGGCACACGCCCAGGCCTTTCCCCTGGGCACAGACAGCAGTCTGGTCACCCAGAGCTGAGCATCTCTCAAGTCGGGGGGCAGCTGGGCGCCGCTGGAGCCTGTGGGTGCCGGAGGGGGTACTGGTGCGTCAGAGCAGTACTCTCGCTGCGCGTTGCCTCCCTACTCGCCCCTCTCTCCAGGCAGCAGCCTGCGGCCTCAACCCCGTGCCCGGGAAGCCAGGCAGCGACCTTTTTTCTGGGATCTGCCTCCTGCTATCCCCCCAGCCCCAGCCCCACGCCGTCTGGGGCCGCGGCTTTGGGGCGGAACGCTGACGCGCCCATCCAGACCTGCCTTCCCAAAGTGGGGATCCAGCCTACGTAAGGCATCAGCTGATAAGGTCGCCTATCCCCGCCCCTCCGCCCAGAGCGCGCGCAGCGCTCGCTCTCGTGGGTGCTGTCCATGGTGCTGCTGCCTCCCCTACCCGGGCGCGGGTCTGGGTGCTGTCCCCGGTACTGGCCCTGCTTCCTGAGATGCGCTTCCCGAGTGGATCAAGTTTACCAAGGAACTCTCCTGGAAACATTCCTCGAGCTACCCGCGACCCACGTCCTTCCAGGGGTGGTCTGGATACCTTGAGTGGGTTCTCAGCTCTCCGCAGGGGCTTACCTTAAGCATGCATGTTCCTAGTTACGGGTCTAAGATGGTATCACTGGCTTTTCTTCTCCTGAAGATGTCAGTACACGATTGCGTCCTTCCTACACAACACCTGGTGCTTCCCCTAAGGGATAGTTTTCCTTTAAGGAGAAAAGGCAAGAGAGCATTTACTGCTGTTCCTAGAAATGGCTGAGGTATTGGAACCACCACGTTTAAACTATGTCCTCAGAATCACAGAGAAGCTGCAGTCTTCCAGTGCTCCCCATTGGATTTGCTTCCTTTGAAAGGCAATATAGGATACAAGTCGTTATAAAAACTCCATCTCACTAGAAAGAAAGAGGAAACATTTAACTCTTTCCCTCCACATACACACATGGCCATATACACATCCATAGTAATTGGGAAAAAATAAAAATTCCTACCCCAAAGTTATGATAGAAATCACTTCACAAAGGGAGACATGATATAGCAAGATAAACAACAAGAACAATATGACAGAAAAGCATATGAAATGGCATCAGGCATTTTTAAAGTGCATATAATTGGTGTTATGAAGTCGTATACATTCACAAGTGGTTGGCCACAAGTTTGGTCAAAAGCTTTTCAGTTATTTGAAGATAAGAAATATGTTTTGTTACAAGGTTCAATTTCTAACAGAGTACAATGGGCACGAAGAGAATGCCCTGGAAAGAGAGAAAATCCGCCACTGGGACCAGAGGAGAGAATGCTATTAGGAAATATTGATGAGAATATTATTCATTAAATACAAGTTTATACACAGAGCTGTTTCACCAAATATCCCCTAAATACAGCTGATGGTGGCCGCTTGTGTACAGGGCTACCTTATGTGGCTCTAGTCAAGGGGAAAACTTAAGCTCATTCAGAGCACATCACCTTCTTGAAGCCATAGAACAAACTGGGATGAGATGTAAACTATGAATCTTCATCTTTGAAACAAATGGTCTGAATAATTCTGCATTCAGTTTCGGGGCCCATGATCTGGAATAATGGGTGAGCTACATATCCCATAGGCAGCAGGCCTTGGTGTGGGGATCTCCTGATACAGATCTCAAAAGCTACAGTGGGTTCCAAGAATATTCCCCACTGGCACCGTGTGCTGAAGCTAGCAGTCCGCACTGAGAGTTCAGTGAGAAGCTGTCAAATAAGGGGCCAAGCCAGGGATGACGAAGGACATTTTGTAAAAATTGGAGTGTTGCATAGGTAAGAATACAGCCAAATGCTCTCACAAACAAGAAATCCAATGGAGCATCTCAAGGAGAACCAAAGTTTTTGAGAAATTCTGGTTTATCCCTTACAGAAACACAAAGAGAAATCAGAACATTTCAGTTTCTTTATCTTAGAGCATGGCCATGATTTTAGCTTGGAAAAAAAATGTAAACAGGCATAGAACACCCACCTGCCATAAAGCACCTCTGAAGGCCAGTTTTGAGGGGTAGAATTTCCTGCTTCACCTCCTGCGGGCTGAATTGTGTCTTCTTCTCCCTCAAACTCCCTGTGTTGAAGTGTTAAGCACCAGTGCCTCAAAACAGGACTGCATATGGAAATGGGATCTTTAAAAAGATGAATCTAAACTGAAATTCTTAGTGTGAGTCAGACTGGTATCCTCAAAGCAAAGGGACATTTGGGCACACAAAGGGAGGCCAGAAATGTGTGCACACAGAAGGAAACCATGTGGAAACAAGGCAAAAAGGTGGTCATTTGTGAACCAACGAAAGAAGCCTCAGGAGGAGCCAAACTTGATGACAACTTGATCTTGGACTTCTGGCCTTCAGAACTCTGGAATAAAAGGGGGAGGATTGCTGTTTCTTAAGCTGCTCAGTGAGTGGTATTCTGTTATGGCAGCTCTCACAAATAAATACATTCAACAAAAGATACGTACAAAAGATGCAACCAAGATGATATACTATGTGGGGGTTTTATAGACATGGTGACAAAGTACAAGACATCTACTGAAACACATCTTTATAAAACGTGGTTTGTGCCCATTCTAGCAACAACTAGATGCAAGTTCTGGTGTCTTTTGTAGTTATCCACATCTTGTGATTAAGCCATGTGATTGTCATATAGAAAAATGATGACTGCACATTTTTTATATTGGGAAGGTATGCATCTATTTGATTCAAGTAGGAGTTTAACTACAAATGAAGATTCTTAATTCCAAGTTTAAAAGTGAGAAAAATGGGGAAGTGCAGAATATAACCTTATTCTGCCCCACTTGCAAGGATTGGAGGGATAAGATTTTTCCCACCCATCTAAACCACCACAATTTTATGAGATCAAAAAATGATTAGAACATCATTATTAGTGTGTAAAGTCTATATTATAAACCAGGTATCAAATATGTATCCCTGTATGATCATACCTCAAACAAATTTTAAGGAATTGTTATCCCTGCTTTATTTTATTTTTATTTCATTTTTTGAGACAGAGAAGGAGAGAGCATGGGAAGGGGGAGGGGCAGACAGAGAGAGAGAATCTTGAGCAGATCCCATGCCCAGAACCTAGTCTGATGTGGGGCTTGATCCCATGACCCTGAGATCTTGACCTGAGTGGAAATCAAGAGTCAGATGCCTAACTGACTAAGCCACCTAGGTGCCCCTATTGTCCCTACTTTATAATTGAGGAAATGGGTTTCCTGGAGATGAAGGAAGTTGCCAAAACCACATTAATTTGAGCCTGAGTGTAACCCAATCTGTGCTCTTGATCTGCCTGTTTTACTGTGTAATAATGAAGATTTCACAACAGTTAACTACAAAGGCTAAGCCTTAGTCTTCATCAGCTAGGGCTGCTATAACAAAACACCACAGACTGTGGCTTACAGAACAGAAACTGACCTGCTCATGGTTCTGGAGTTTCGAAGTCTGAGATCAGAGTGTCAGCATGGACTGGTTCTGATGAGGGCTCTCTTTCTGGCTTGCAGACAGTTGGGGGAGAGAGAGAGAAAGAGAGAGAAAGAAGGGGATCTTTCTCTTCTAAGGCCACAGTCCTGTTGGATAAGGGCCCCACCCTCATGACCTAATTTAACCTTCTAAAGACTATCTCCAAATACAGTCACATTGGGAATTAGGATTTCAACATACGAAGGGGGGGGCTACAATTCAGTCCATAGCAGCCCTAAGAGACCACTTAATGGTAAGGGAAAGACCAAAACATATTATAGAACTCAGTGTTATTCCCAACCAAATTTCCAAAGGTGATAGAAGATAAAAATAACCGCAGGAGCCATTCTGCATGGCTTAAAGTCTTACCTCCTCCACATTCTTAATAATGGCCACAAAAGTCCAGGCTTGCAGTTTTGTCAAGAAGAAAATGGAAATGGATCATGGATAGAATGACCAGCACACATCTAGGCTACACCGTAAGAGACAGTGCTCCCCACACTTTTAACACAATTGCTTACCCCTGTTTATAAATAAAAAGTCTGGTTTTTTTCTTCATCTAATTGACTTAACAGTAGTAAACAACCACAAGTCACAATATCCTGACAGCTGAAGAATGAGGTGCTGGTGGAGATCTTACATTTCATTCAGGGTGTCTCAAGCTCCCTACATGCCCTGTGACCAGAAGAAGAAATGTGCTAGTCATAATCTAGATTATATATGATAGAGTGTTTTTTCCTTTCTCAAAGGATAAAGGGGGACAAGTAGAAGTTATTTTCAGCCCGAACCCCCACTGATTGCCTTATACACACCTGCGTGCATGGTACCTCATTTGGAGACCACTAACTCTGGGTCATTCTCTGCGTCCATCTGCAGAAGACAACACACATAGACTTGGTCAGACAGAACGTGCAGCAAGGGTGACAGGTCATCTTTCAGAGCAGCACGAGAGCAGTAAACCACCTTCTACACCCATTCAGCTTGAGCACAAATTACTGGCCCCAATTCCATGTCTTCCTGAATGAACTACATGAACTGGTTGACTAGCCCAGTCATTGGCAATTCATTAGGCTGAGTAATTAATTCCTTAAGTTAGACAATGTTTCTTTATGGTTGTTTTCCTATCACACCCAACAGCCTAAAATGTATTAGGCTCCATAATATTTGCTCAAAGGACATAATCAGAAAAAAAAAGAATGATCTCCCAGGTAAACTACTCTTTTTCCTGTTTAATGTAGGCACAATTAAGGCACTCTGAGTGGAAATGCCGTAACATAAAAATTATGATAGCTTTTTTTAGAAAGCTTAATTATTCTGAAGAAGGGGAAGTCAGGTAAGAATAAATGCTAAGTTGTTACAGAAATCTTACATAATAAGAATAGGACATGGGTATGGAAGTTGCACCTCTGAGATAACATGGTGCTCCTCTTGTAATTACTGCAACAAATGGCCAGGGCAGAGTGGTGGGGCAGGAAGGTCCTGTTCATAGTGAGCTGTGGAGACTGTGAACGCAGCACAGTGACCGTCGACCCTAGACAGATGTCTAGCCGGCAAGAGTACTGGTTAAGTTATGCCCTCCACACAACCAAGCATGGCCGATGAGGAGGCTGCCAGTAGATAGTGCCAAGGAAAGAGCCACAATCTGCCCAGGGGTCACACTGGGACCACTTTGTGGCCCAGAACGTGAGCTGCAGGAGAAGGCAGGTGCCTCTCATAAATGACCCTACAACACAGAACTAGGTGTACTCAGGAGAAATCGCCTCAGTCCTTCCCCCAGAGAACTGGCAGCTCTAGTGCCTGGTCACTGTGCCTGGAGGATAGGAAATAACCGGGACCTTTTGAGGACGGTTGGACACAGTCTGAATTGACATTGAAGCTTAAGAAGCTTGAGTCCCACTATGGTCTTGTGGGAGCAGGAGCCATTGGAGGCCAGCCAACAAGCGGAGGCCTGCTCCAGGCCCTGATCAGAGCGGGTGCGCTGGGTCAGGGGACCTTTCCCAGTGGGTATTAGTAGAGGGTGAGAATGCACTTAGGGTAGTTGGCAGAACCCCACATTGGTTGGTTGGCCTGTGGGGTAAAAGCCGTTATAATAGGCCAAGAGGGTGTCTCAAACAGGTATTATTAGCTCAGTTACACAGCCCGGGCAGGTCCAGCCGAACGGGCCTATCTGGTGTCCATACTGGTCTGCAGACGCTGAGCTGGCCCCCAGCTAGTCTCCCACCCCGTCACACAGGAGAACCAAAGCAGGCGCAACTCCCTTGAAACAGTCCGTGGAGGACACGGACGTTCTTGCTTCATGGCTACCCTCACCCCCCGCTCTGTCAAAACCACCCGAAGGACCCGGATCACTGGGATTAGTGGTTTTCACAGCATCTCCATGAACCCTGAGGAGCCCCTCAATCACTTGCAGCAGGTCTTCAAGGTCAAAACTATTTTCACAGTAACAGTAAGAGACTGCTTGCTTGTTTCACTGAGTTGACCCTGTCGCGGAGGGCGGGAAGACGATGGTGAGTTGACCTGTAGGCCGCCGAGCGCACAGCAAGGCAGGGGAGGGAGGGTGTTGCGCCATCACTGGGGCTCCTCACTCCGTGCTCTCGCAGGAAGAAAACAAAAGGAAAAATCACCAGTTTCACTTAAGAATGTCCTAAGGAAGCGTTAATCATATTAAATTACATTAATTGTAATAATATAATTCTATTATATCAATATATTAAAATATATGCTAGTAATTATATTAAATGTCAACCTTTGAATACAAATCTTTTTAAAAGTCGGTGGAACCAATCGAAGCTGTGCATACAGCATTTTCAGTGTGTACAGAAAAAAGATGGTTGTCTTAAGGAAAATATGCATGTGATTGAGTTGAACTAATAGCTTTTTAAAAAAAATGAAACACTGTTTTTACTTGAAAGAACTACTGACAGATAATAAACTATCATTATGGCGTCTTTGGTATTTGGCAGATATTTTCCCAAAATGATTGAAGAGAGCCTTCCCTTCAGGCAAAACAACTGGTAGTTTGTTGCCCATAATAAAAGGTTAGTTTTCAAGTGAAAATTAGAATTTTGGAAAACTCATATCCACTACTGTGACCTTGACAGCTTCCCAATATTTAAAGACCTTTCTGATGAGATTGGTGGTGATATTAACAAATGTGAGTTTTTGACGTTATGTAATGAAATGTGTCAACCTCTGGGGTGTGCATAGCTCCAGAGTGAACCAATGACCAGTGCACGATGCTATCAAATCCAAAGGCAAAACAGACCAGCGGACTTTAATCTAACAAAGTGCACAAAGTACATAATAGGGTTTCACCTTCTGCATCACAACAAGCCTTTAAGAAACTACGATGTTTTGAGCTTTGATATACCATCACAGACAAATATCCTTAATTATCTGAAAAGACTATTAAAATACTCCACTTTTCAGCTATATATTTCTGCGAGGCTAGATTTTCTTCATAAACTTAAACCAGAACAATGTATCACAACAGATGGAAATTCCAGCTGTCTTGAAAAGATTTGCAAAAATGTTGAACAATGCCACTCAAAACTTAAAAAAAATACTCATTTTTCCTAAAGACATGCCATTTATGTAAACACATAATGGGTTTACTATTTTATTGCTAACAGATTAATACACAAATAGGTCTTAACGTTGTCCGTTTAAATTTATCTTCCAGTAAGTATACATAAGTAGAACTCATGAAAGTAAAAATCTCTTTGGGAGACCCAGTCATTCTGAAGAATGTAACAGAGCCCTGAGACCAGCACTGAGAAGTGCTGTTGTTGGCCTGTTGTTGGCCTTCATCAAAATGTCACACTGGTCCACTGTGTTAACACAGAGTATCAAGAGACCAGATGACCGTTTGCTAGTCCTTGGTAACGTGTGTGCTGCAGAGCGGAGGGCGCAGACCCTTCCAGGATCCAGGCAGCTGCTCTATCAGGGAAGATGTTGGGGGTCTAGTTCTTGGGGATGTGACAGAACATTCCTTCCCAGGCAAAAGAAAAAGTGCCGCATCTGGGACTGGTCACCACTGGAAAGGGAGCATAATCCCATGGTAGGCATTTTGGATGCCACAGGCAGCACATTCCACACTTGAGAACACGGCTCTGATTCATACGCCCGGTGATGTGAGGAGGCGGCCTGCTCTGGTTGGGGCTGAGAGCAGGAGAGGGATCTACCAGAGGTCCTGGAGGCAAGGAAAGTCACCCTTCTGCTTGGGCCTTGAGACTTGGCAAGGCTTATGGTACTAGATGTACCGGGAATGGGAAGAGACTCGGCGTAGACTTTGTAGTGCGCAACAGTGAAGGAGTCACAGTATGAACTTCTAGGGTTCTGATAAGTCAGGCCATCTGCACAAAGCCTTACGCCATTGGAACGGCAGCTCATGGCGCACCAGCGGTTCGGCGGGGAGAGAGCATCCGAGCACAGGATGTGAAGTAGCGCTAGAACAAGATAGAAACACTGTGACCCGAATCTCGCAGCCCCACCCACAAGACTGGGTGGGCCTGGCAGCAAAAGAGCCTAAAATGGAAATGCTCCAGAGCAGAGCTAGAGACATAAGCAAGCTCCACGAGCGGGTACCCTAGACCGCCCGGTCCCCCGTCCTCGCTGGGAACGTACCTGCTCCTCAGCTCAGCTCAAAGCTGTGGCTGCATGACTCGCTGATGGGCTGTGAGAAAGGCTGGGAGAGGGTCACACAGACACGTCAGCTTGGCGTTGGCCCAAGCCAGAGGAAAGACTGCTGCTGCTCATGGCCTCGCTCTGGGTGGCCTTGAGGGACGGTACCTCCCACCAGACGGAGCTCTGGGTGGTGTCCTCCCTGATCATCCATTTGGTGTGGAAAGAGAAATGAGCCGATGTGAGAATATATGAAGACTCGTGAGCAGGGTCAAAGGCCAGGAAGGCGGGAGATCGCAAAGAAGGTGGTCCGTGGCAGCAACATGTGGAGGAACCACAGCGAATACACACACGATGAGAACGTCTCTCTCTCTCTTTCAGTTACTTTGAACGTGCTCCAGAGGGCAACCACGCGGGATGAAATTCTGATGGCAGAACGGCCCAGCCACTGGGGACAGTCAGCGTCTGTCACTGGCCCGCCAGGCGCAGGCCAACAGCTGCGTGGAGAAGCCGTGGTAGGACGGGACAGACCCCCTCCCACCAAGCCTCATTCAGTTATTGCCACTGCCCATTAGCCAGCCTGCAAAGCACAGAGACCACTGCGGGCCCCACATCAGTACCATCCGCGGAGGGGACCCACCAGCCACCTGCACAGCATCCCAGACCGACCCACGCTGGATCCGGCCACCTGCCGAGGGCAGCCATTCTGCTGCACTCGTGGTTCCGTCCTTCCTGCCTGCAGGGTCTCAGCCAGCATGATTCTCCGAGGACTCATAGAAGTTCTGAGCTTCTGATACGGAGTCCCTCATAACACCCTCTTGAACCAATGTCCCCACTTTATCACTTGTCTGTGGGTAGTTCCACGGGTAAACTGGCCCCTTCACCATGGGGTCCCATGCAGCACCGCAGACGAGCCTTATGAAAACCACAGCCAGGACGCATCACCCAGAGTTTTGAGCAAAGGACGACAGGCACAGGGTTCTGCTTACTGTGAAATTCCATGTATACAATTTGACCCATAGGAAAGTGAGTCCAGGGCATCAGAAATCAGGATCGTTAGCTATGGTTGGTGGGGGCGGGAAGTGACGAGAAGGGGGTCATGTGCCGGTGCTTGTTGGCTACACAGTGCGCCCACCTTGTGACATTCTTCTGGCTGTACGTGTAGGACGTGTGCGTGTTACTCTACATTATGCGTCATATTTCCTTACGCTTTAATAGAAAATTCAACGGTGAGAGCAGCTCAGTACCTTCCAGTTTAAAACAGTCCCTTTCACATCAATCACCTCCCCCAGCAACAACTACCTTCAGTGGAACAGAGAGCTCATGATTAGTATGAAAGCATTTCTTTAAAACACTACTGAGAATGTCATAGATTCCATCCTCTTAGCAATATTACATTTTGCCCTCCTCCGGTAGACCATAATAAAACTTTAAGACCGTGATGTCTATGTCCATGTCAACCATCTGCTACTCTAGGTGTTATTTGTAGTCGTTTTAAAATGATCGTAGGGAACCAAGAATGTGGTTAGCTACAGGTACCTGAATGCCTCGTGAGCAGTGGTTCCAAACTGGGACGACCCCGTGGAAGCCTAGGGTTAGAGCAGTGACGGCGAGCTCTCCGAGGACGCAGCTCTGCCTGAACCCCACCATGCCCTGCGCGCCGGCTCACCACCTCCTGCTTCCCCATTGCCTGCTCCACATCCCAGCACCTCGTGCTCCTCCCAGAAGAAACAGAAGGTTAGCAAAGGAGAACAAAGTTCTGCTCAGCTCTGCCTTCACCTTCTGCACCTGAGCCCATGAGCCAGGATTGCAGACTTCCTCCGCAGGAGCCTTCTGCTCAGCGTGGACCGGCAAGCACGGCAACACATGACGAACGCTTGCTATGAAAGAAGCTGGGAAATGTCGTGTTAAGCCTTCTAGTCTGTATAGCAGAGAAAGCAGAGGATGGAGTGGGCCGGGGAATGACAGTTAAGTGGGGAAACTTACAATGATTGCAGCTCTGTCCCGTGATTTTTCCTGCTATTAAATAATTGAATACTTAAATCTCGTGATAGAAGATTTGTACCACAGATCTCGCTCTTTTACTCCATAATCTAGCCCTCCTCCATTCGAGACCGTATTGACCAATACGGCCCGCAAAGTGGTGCTGGCAGAATGAGCTCTGCATTTCAGGGGATGGCAGTGAGGTCTCACTTCTCGGGGACCATTACCGTTCGGCGTTCATCCTGCCGCTCAGCCAAAGGGCGCCTTCCCCAGGAGCTGAAGGTGGGGGTGTGGCCCCGAGAGCTTGGGGACTGTGCTTCCCAATGCCGTCTGTGCGCCGCTGATAATCAGGGTGTCGTGTTTAAGAACCAAGGACCCCTGTCGTGTGGGAACTCTCAGTAGGTGCCATTGCTCCTGTCGTCATCGTTTGGGACCCTGCTCTCTCTGCGCTGATTAAGCTTTATGTGCTGCAGGAGTCTTTAAGCCAATCAGTAGACTAGACCAGAGCCTGCTGTGGTTCTTGCACGCCTGCTGCCCACAGCTATTTGTCCTGCGCTAAATCTGCCCCAGCTGCGTTGAGCCGGGCTCACCTCCAGGTGGTTGCCACAATGACAGCTTCCAAAGACCAGCTCTGGAGTCTTTTTGGGGTAAAATAAAAGCAGATCTTTTTGTAAGCAGCATTTTTTGGAGGCCACAGTGTCTGAGTCTTGGCAAACCCAGAGACACAAGATATACCACACTCCCAACTGAAGAGGCCACCTTTATCCCACAGTCGATTTTGAAAAATGTTCAAGCTTCCAGAAGAGTTGAAAGAATAATGAAATGAGAATGTGTACACCGTAACCTAGGCTCATCAACGTAACCATCTTGCTACATGTCTTCCATACATGTGTGTATATGTCTGTAAATGTATGAATTTGTAGATGTATATAAATTTCACCCTCTTAAACACACAAACACACGCTTGCCACCAAAGACTTCTTAGGAGGGTTGAATTTGCAAAGCATTCCTGACAAAGAATGTGACTTACAAATGAGCGTAACTGCTGTGCTAAAAGGAAATTAAGACACAAAAGGTACCCGATCTTACTTGCAGATAGGGAAATGTTGTAGTTCACTTTTTAAAAATTGTTTTCATTTTGCTAATTTGATGGGAGAAAAATAGCACAACATCCCAAATTGGTGAGCATGTAGGGAAATGAGCTATCCTACACATTGCTGAAAGTAATGAAAATTGTAGGTGGAAATGCAATTTTGGAAGGAAATAATCCCCAATAGAGAAGGAGGAGCTATTAAAATTAACAATGTGCATATTCTGCAACCCAGCAGTCCTTCTCGAAGAATCAAAGTTCAATTTTACTGAAATGAAAGTGCCAGTTCTTTTTTTTTATTGTGTTACATTAGTCACCATACAGTACACCATTAGTTTTTGATGCAGTGTTCCAAGATTTATTGTTTATGCACCACACCCAGTGCTCCATGCAATCCCTGCCCTCCTTAGTACCCACCAACAGGCCCTCCCACCCCCCCACTCCCCTCCCCTCCAAAATCCTCAGACTGTTTCTCGGAGTCCACAGCCTTTCTTGGTTCGTCTCCCCCTCTGATTCCCCCTTCCACTTTTCCCTTCCTTCTCCTAGTGTCCTCCATGCTATTCCTTATGTTCCACAAGTAAGTGAAACCATGTGATAATTGACTCTCTCTGCTTGACTTATTTCACTCAGCATAATCTCTTCCAGTCCCGTCCATGTTGCTACAAAAGTTGGGTATTCATCCTTTCTGATGGAGGCACAATACTCCATAGTGTATATGGACCACATCTTCCTTATCCATTCGTCCGTTGAAGGGCATCTTGGTTCTTTCCACAGTTTGGCGACCGTGGCCA
>PISX010020499.1:0-35785 GCA_004024625.1 Mellivora capensis | reverse complement strand
TTTCACTCAGCATAATCTCTTCCAGTCCCGTCCATGTTGCTACAAAAGTCGGGTATTCATCCTTTCTGATGGAGGCATCATACTCCATAGTGTATATGGACCACATCTTCCTTATCCATTCGTCTGTTGAAGGGCATCTTGGTTCTTTCCACAGTTTGGCGACCGTGGCCATTGCTGCTATAAACATTGGGGTACAGATAGCCCTTCTTTTCACCACATCTGTATCTTTGGGGTAAATACCCAGTAGTACAATTGCAGGGTCATAGGGAAGCTCTATTTTTAACTTCTTGAGGAACCTCCACACTGTTCTCCAGACTGGCTGCACCAACTTGCATTCCCACCAACAGTGTAAGAGGGTTCCCCTTTCTCCACATCCTCTCCAACACACGTTGTTTCCTGTCTTGCTGATTTTGGGCCCTGTTCATTTCTAATCTATAGTGGGCACCACTTCTTCTGATCCCATTGATTTCCCTGGATTTTAAAAACATACCCGCCCTTCATTGTTGCCACTACCAACCACCCTTCCACCACGCTGGAACATTCTGTATGGGCCCACAAGGACAGAGTAAGATAAGGACTCATTTATCTTTGTTTCACAAACAAGGTACCTGCAGCATAATTCAGTTAATTGTCAAAAATCACATACCTTGGAAAGAGGTCAGTAATCAACACCAAGAAGTCTGATCCTAGAACCCAACTTCTCAACCGCACATGGTGCTCTCTCTCTCTCGAAGAGATACGTGCAAAATGTCAAATACTAAATCATTCTAATGAAACCTACTATGAGCCCAAGTGACGAAGGAGAGCTTCTCCCCATTTAAGAGATTTGTAAATCTGAACAGCGGTGCCGGATCTTGTCATCTGATCTCTATTTTCTTTAGCACACTTGCTCTCCACCCGATTTACTTTTTATACATATTTTTTTTTGTTTATTTTCATGGCCTCATGAACCACTAAAAAGGCACTTTAGCATGCAAGGCCTGTTGGGATTTATATGCAAGTTTGCTCCCTTTGGACTATCCTATGAAGAGTTCAATGAATCTATGGTCAACCACATAAATGATATTGAAATTTTTTTCAGTAAACATGTCTACTTTTTCTTTAATTACAAAATATATATTCTTAATGAGTCAACCTCCTTTCTAACTATCCTCTTGAAGTGATCAGTAATAAAAATTTGTGTTCGTCGGGACGCCTATTAAGCTTCTAACTCTTGATGTTGGCTCAGGTCACAATCTCAGGGTCATGAGACAGAGCCTGCATTGGGCTCTGTGCTCAGCAGGGAGCCTGCTTCCCCCCCTCTCTCTGCCTGTTTTGGTTCTTTTGTTATTGCTTTTTGTTGGTTTCCTTTGTTTGCCATTACAAACTACGTTGCAGTAAATATTCATATATATATAATATACACACATATATATAATGTATGTATGTACATACACATATACGTATTTATACCGACAAATTTATTTTGGTTGAATAGTGTCAAAAAGCAAAAGAAAGGTAAGATAGATAAAGACGTCGGTAAGGCTTGAAGATATAATATACATAAATTTTCTCACGTTCTCTCCTTGCATAACATAAAAATATCTACCACCTCACCTACGATTTTGCTTTGTTTGGGGACAAGCACTAGAGATAGTTAAAAATCTGAGCCAGCATAAATTCTGATCCAAAGTAATATGTAACATTAAAGGACAGAAAACACAGATGTGGATAAACCTACAAAAAAGCATATTTAGTGAAAAAAAAAATAAATTCAAGGTTTAGATTGGTGTAATCTTGAAATATGGTTTGCTGTCAGTTTTTGTGTTCTTATTTTGTTTGTGAGGGAAGGTTTAAAAGTTATCTAGAAAGTCCGAATTGAAAGAGGAAAGGGGTGGGGAGTGTGGGAGGCCCCGCTGGTTCAACGGTGGCGCATCAGCGGCGGGGAGTCTGCTTCTCCTTCTGCCCGTCCTCCCTCAGCGGCTGTGTGCACGCGCGCTCGCTCGCTCTCCCCTCACCTGAATAAATAAAACCTCTATTAGAAAAAAGTGGAAAAGGGAAAGAAGGGAAGAGTTTTAAGTGGTGGAAGAAAAGAAGAGCAAAAGTCAAAAAAGAAGGGCACGATGACAAGTTCACAAAAACAGACATACCAGAATCTTCAGGAGAAAGGGGAACATGACTCTCACAAAAGAAACAGCCATCTTTGCTCAAAGAGAATGAGGGCATGTGACTCATTCTTCTGACCATAATGAAACCCACTGGCCTCTTCTCAACCCTCACAAATAGCAGCCCATGTTGGCTGGAACAGACAGACCCTGGAAGTTCTATTCTGGCCTGTCCTTTACTGTTGCCAGCTGTATCTTAGTCTCTCTTGTGTCCATACTCCTTGTGAGTAGAAGGACAGATTCTTGCTTCTGTTCGAAGACTGAGCCAGGAAAGAGAGAGAAAAGCCAAAAGAGCAGACAGCTCTCAAAAGCCTATGAGCCCCTCCACCCGCAGTCTTCCCGTCGGCTGCCTTCGGACCGTCTTCGTGTTTCTGTGTCTGCGTACGTGAGCGCCACGTCATGACAGAGGCCTCCACGTTCACACTCGGATTCCTGATCTGAGAAGGTAAAGACGCCACAAGACTTGGTCATTGCCGTAGCCCCATTGCCTAGGCCGGGGCCTTCCATGACAACAGGCATCCGATAAAATTGCTTTCCTTCTCTCAAAACGCAGCTTTGGAAGCGCCGGAAAAGCAGCCTTGTATACAATAACATCACAAAGTAGAGCTTAGGGAGAGAGGAGAATGAGAAATAAAAGATATCCAAAGGGTAGTAAAAACCGTTTCTATTCGGTATGTTCCTACTATGTATTATCTGCTTGGTTTGGCTATCGATTTTTCAAAGTCTACAAACATCTGGGACTGGTTAATTCTTTACTATGGGGGTTGGGTGAGCTGTGCAGCATTCCCAGCCTCGACCCACCAGACTTCAGGAGGACACCCCACCCCTTGACCTCAGTCATCGACCAAAAATGCCTCCAGATATTTCCAGGTGTCCCCTGGAGGGCAAATTCACCCCCCAGTTGAGAAGCACTGGTCTAAACTCAAGAAGAGCTAGTCATGGAGATGATCCTGATTCCCTGACCAGTGTCACTAAATTTTTTCCAGGAAACAGCAGTTGAAAAATCTGGAGAGGACCCAAGTTCTAGCTACTACAGATTCCACGCGGGGGCAACTTGAGAAACTCTAATTGCATTTTTAAGTAAGTTTAAGATACTCCACTAGGGACAGTAAATTAAGGAACAGGTCTAAGAACTCAGATACTAGTGCTCTAGCCCCAGCGGAAATGATCTTTGAGATTAAACAATACCATTCAACCTTCAAGAATCATCTCAGGTGGCCTGAGAAACGTGTTTGGAGCAGAAATGAGAGTCAGAGTTGGGTGAAATTGGCTTCACTAAAAAAATGAGTACAAGTAGCTCCAAATGTTGTATTTGTAGAAAGGAACCACTTAAGGACAAATGTACAGAGAAATCTCATACCCAGAATGAGTATGAAAGCAGTGTGGCCTGGGTCAAGGAGAGTCGGATCCTTAATTTGGCCATTTTCTAAGGGGATTTTACTTATACGCTCCGTTGGTCTCGTTTCGTTGCCTTCGAAAGACTTTAGCCAGCATTCCAGTTTCCTAATTACAACTATTGTAATTGCCTTTGGGTGGGCTTTCTAAACCTTCCAATAACATGTTCACTTTAATTACTGGAAATGAAAGGCTCAAAACATGGTGGCTCACCCACACTGTGACCTTCTTGACTGTCGCATCAATATTTTTCTGCTAAAGAGGAAACCCCTAGTGAGTCTCCTCCACCAAAGTTTGCTTGATGCTGCATTTGTCCAAGGAGGACAAGCACAATGGTGCGAAGGACTTTTTAGAGCTCTGGCTTCTAACCCTGCCGGCAAGGTGACCAGCATGGGGTGAGCAGCATTACACATAGAAGTTGTAGCAATTTTCCAAATGAATCTAGAGAGGTCAGGCCCTATGGTTGTCCATTTATATACTGACACCTGAAACTTCACATATTAGAGCCCTGCTTTTCACACCAGGCTTTGAACCATCATAGATAAACTCTTGAGGCATGCTAGGGTATAAGGGTCCATGCCCAGGGGGGCAATTGAAAATGTCATGTGCTATTACTGTTGATCTGTCACACCTTAGAAGGAATGAGTTTATCAGATCCTTTTCTATAAGGATATTTTTAACTTGGGATTTTTAAGTTTTCTAAAAATTTCAAAAACAGATTTTAATGGGTGATAAATGAAGACTTACATTAAAAAGACATTGGACACTCATGGTGATGGGAAAAGATCTAAAAACGTAGGTCACATCAGGCTCCCTAAAAAGCAGACTGCGAGATGGAGGTGAGCATACAGGGAGTTGATCAGAGACTGCTCTCGGGACTCCACTTGTGGAAGGAAAGGGAAGGGTACAGGACCAAGCACAGGGAGAATTTCAGCTCTGGTAAAACTCCACAAAGGTCTCAGTCCACCACACAGGGAGCCCTGAATGGGGGCAGACTTGTCCCCAATGGGGGCGGAGCTAAGACCTGCCCTGGAAAGAAGGCCTGACCCTGGGCAAGACGACTGTTTTGATCCGAGGACAATTCCTGAGAGGGCTGACAGCTGCGGGTGGTCGGCCGCTCTCCTCGCAGCAGGGACATCTGGGGGGGGGGGGCTGCTGAGTCCACAACACACTTTACTTTGACACACTTTGTCAAGGGCAGATACTGGTCATGACTGACTGACTCTAGTTGGGCATGATCCCGTATTAGAACTCAGAAGTTTGCTGGTCTTTGATGATAGACTCTCTAGACAGATAAACAAATGGGCCACTTGCTCAGGAGGCTTGCTTGGGTCTCATGTCCCTTCTTAACAGACCTCTTATGAGCTTAAGACGAGTGACTGGCCATAAGGTCTCGAATTCTTCACTACAAAGTGAGGAAACCCATATTCACGTCCTTTAAGGTCCCAATAACCTGGGTAATTTGAAGAAAATGGGCCTGATTTTATCAGACACATCATTTAGAAATCAATGAGTGCACTGCCTACTTCTTCCCTCCATCCTCTGAGGAAAGAACATTGGACTGAATAACATGGTCAGCCT
Organism: Mellivora capensis; assembly: GCA_004024625.1. Taxonomy (NCBI): domain Eukaryota; kingdom Metazoa; phylum Chordata; class Mammalia; order Carnivora; family Mustelidae; genus Mellivora; species Mellivora capensis. The sequence goes on along the minus strand of PISX010020499.1, from coordinate 30,665 downwards.
TGATGACCTCCAGAGCTGCAGAGAGGTTTCGAGATGGCCCACGAAAGCACAACTTATAAAACGTCTCTACCTCTGATTTTGATGTTAAATAGTGGTCTATTTAGAAGATGAGGTAGTTAAATACATCTTCTTCAAATTAACATTAATGATCATTTATAGAAATATTCCAAGTGGGCAGAAAGGCAAAAGCAGCCCAGAAGAAAGAGTGACTTGGGGTGAAAACCTGGCACCTTACAGCCTTGGTCTGAGAACCCACATGGAGTATCAGACAGCTGGTCGAGGCCAGCCTACAGAAACAGGTTCCAGAAGGGCAGCTGCTTGCCCCATTCTCCCTCGTGGGAGTGGTTCGCAAAGTGAGTAGTGAAAAGAGACGCCATATGTTCTGTATGCCGTGTTAAGAGAGAGTCTACCTCTGAGAGTTACTGCAGTGTTGTCTCTCCCACTAAATTAGGTTTAGAAAAAAAAAGAAACAGAAACAGACTCAAATTCTCCTGAGCTGCCTTCTTCCTTGTAACGTCTACAACTAAGATTCACTCTTTGAAAACAGCAAATCTGTGACACTTACTCGGTTAAACTGGAATAAAGTCAGGGGCAAGAGAATTGCTTAAATAGTGGATTATAAAAATTAAGGATCCAGAAACCGCAGGTCTGAGATAGATGGTAATGTGGCCAGACTTTATTTCAAGCATCAGTTCTTCCTTTGTGCGTGTGCGTGTGCGTGCGTGTGTTCATGTGTCTGTGTGTGTGTGTGCGTGTGTCTGTGTGTGTTTCACGTTCAGCCAGACTCCACCAAACGGGCCCGTTGGTTTTGATAAAGGTCAGATACAGCTGAGAGCTGGGCACCACCTAAAGGGCTGACGTCTGCATAAGGCGTCTCATTTGATACCTGCCCCTTGCGCCCCACAGACACACTGGATGACTTCTTACTCCTTGGTCGATGTCGGGATGAGACCTACTCCTATTACTAACAATTTGGAAGTCACTCGCACATGAACCGAGGGGTCCCAAAAGTGCACACTGCTTGGATGCTTTCTTAGACATGACAGTTGGCCAATTTTAGGATTTCTAGACAAAGTATAAATTTCCATTTGGTCTTCATGCTTTAGCAAACTGGTATTGATACATGCACACTGAAAATAGTGGCATCCCTCCAGGCAAAGTGCATGATTATAAAACACAACCAGCTAAAGGGAAAAAATTATACCCCTGAATAAATGATAAAATTACAGTGTTTTCTTGTAGTCCATGAATACTGAAAATTTCAATTAACCAAGTGAAAAGCCATTGAATGTGCCAGCAGGATTTATATCCCAGACTAATGACCATCATCTGCATTCTATTTAGCTAATGAAGGTTTGGAACACTTGTGGATAATTAAGGGAAAGCTGATGGGAGGAAATTCGAACCATGGAAAGATCAAATCTATTTATGTCTGCATTTAAAGCTAAACATATCTAATGGTTCACTCAATCAAGGCATAATGTCTGTTCATTTGGGATAAGATAGATGCTCTTAAGTTAAATAGGCAGGTTAGCTCCCAAAACACGAAATTCATTCTTCATTCATTCATTCAATACTTATTAAACACCTTCCGCGTTCCTCTGCCCTTGTGGATCAACACAATAGCGCCATGATTTCCCTAATGTCTAACCCCACCACCTTCCCTCCTCCAGCTTAATTACGTTTACAGCTCTAGTTTTAACTTTACCCAAGTAACTACTGGCCATCTGTCTGTCATGACAGCCACGGCATGCCTGCAGTCCTGGGACGCGATGGGAAAATACACGGTGTACAGCAGGGCCCTTGGCTTTTTCTGACGCCTAGCGGAGCCCCAGGGGCGGGCCCCAGCGTCATTAACAGGTGGGTGTTCAGGTGTGGCGGACTACAGACCGTCTAAAGGAAGACAACACCTGATATTCAGGGGAGCAAAAGGAGGAATCTAGCTCCGTGCAGCTCTACCGAATTTCACTGAATAGTGGTGGCCATTTTATCCAACTTCCGCACATGAGAAAGAGCACCTTAAAAACCCCTCACTGGCTCCCTGCCATAATCTGACAGATTTGTGTTTAACAAAGGGGATGCTTCAAGAACCTCCAGTCCTAGGATCTATGTCACTGCTTAAAACGGGACACCTAGCTTCTCGGCATGTTGTGGGAAGTCAACTAATGGCGGCAACTCAATCTTAGCTGCACACATTCATGTTTTTTGGTTTTTTTTTCAGAACCCCTTCCATGTTGAAAGGAGAACAAGATTAAAAAAAGAAAGAAAGAAAGAAATCAGCAAAATCAGAGCTTACACATAGCCAGCTGGGCATAAGTCAAAGCCCGTGGGTCTCCAACATTAGTGGCATCTGGAGGTCTGGTTAAACAGGTGGTTGGGCCCCACCTCCCGGTTTCTGATGTAGGGGCTTGGGGTGGGACCCAGCGGTGTGCACTTCTAAGACATTCTCAGCTGAGGGTGATGCTCTTGGTCTGGGAACCATGTCTTGGGAATCAGCGATCTGCGCTATCCCCAAAGGAAGCCAAAACAGTGATAACTAGGCCTCTTATGACCTCACAAGAGAGGAGCAAGTGTCCTTGAGTTTCCGCTAAGTATAATTTTAATTAGTGACGATACTAATATCTTCTAATATTTACATAAACGTTCCAACCTCTAAAGCCCCTTGACACACATTGTTTCACTTCAACTTCCCAACGACACTGTAAGGTAGTGTTCTTGTAGGACACCAAGAGTCAGAAAGGTTAAGTGACTTGCCCAAAGTTTCTTAACTAGTTAGAAATCAAACCGAGACTCAGGTCACTGACCTTCAGAAATATTTCTAGTGAAGAATTATACTATGAGAACTGTACTCTGGGATCATCCAAGTACAAGAAGAAATTAATTTAAAAACTAAAAAAGTGGGGCGCCTGGGTGGCTCTGGGTTAAGCCTCTGCCTTCAGCTCAGGTCATGATCCCAGGGTCCTGGGATCGAGCCCCGCATCGGGCTCTCTGCTCAGCAGGGAGCCTGCTTCCTCCTCTCTCTGCCTGCCTCTCTGCCTACTTGTGGTCTCTCTCTCTCTCGTCAAATAAATAAGTAAAATCTTTAAAAAAAAAAAACTAACAAAGTGAGGTTGCTCTAGTCTGACAATATCAACGTCAAAGTTTCTTTACTAATTTTTTTCTTACTCAGCACCATTCTTAAAAGCTAATGAGCCTTTGCATTCATTGTGAGTCATATAAAAGATATTTTTTTAAATCTCCCTTAAAAGGGCTAGGTGGAACAGAAACTGAGAAATGTATATTTAAAGTCCAAATACAAAGACAAGGTTGGCAGCAACCGCAAACTCTGGGAAGAGAGGCCACTGGGAGAAGAGCGGTTACTTTTTAGTACCAGTTCTCCTTCCTGCAGGGAGTGGAGCTCCGGTGTTTCCACCGGGTTGGCATCTGTGGAGCAGATAACCAGGAGGAAACTCTGGAAGTGCAGAGGGCAGAAGGAGTTCCACAGTTTACAAACAGCACAGAGGTTTTAAAAACAAAAACAAAACAAAACAAAGAAACCGAGGACCCGAGGCTGTCCACAAACATCCCCCACCAGAATGGCCACGAGGAGGACAGGCTAGAGTCTGCGCCCTCACAGCCCTGACCCGACCAGGAGGGTCCTGTGAGATGAGGACGATGGTGCGCTCCGGGCGAGCGGAAGAGAAGCTGTCAGAGCACATTTCACGCACTTTATGACAGCACTTGAACATGGCCAATTAGTGCCAGGAGGAGAGAGCAGAGGAACAAAGAGCCTCAATGAAGACACAACAAAACACAACCTATTGGGACAAATGATGCCCACTGGTGGTGTCAAGCTTCGTCTCTCAAAGCTGCAGACCAGGTCTCCCTAAAACCATCAACTTACTATAACAAGGCTCGACACCGCTACCCAGGGCCCCTCCATTGTTTCCCCCAGAGCAGAATATCCTAATCTGACCTGTTAGGAGCTGAAGAGGGACTGAAGGAACTGAGACAAACGAGAAGACCAGAGTATGTCTGCACATGCCGACTTGAAAACAACAGTAAGGAAACTCCACACTCAACTCTATGTCTATTGGCACCTGGAGTTCTGGAGTCAGTAGCTCTGATACTTTAAACACCGGGAGGACATCAATTATTTTGAAAGATTGTTTCTCAACATTTAGGAATTGAGATGCTTCAGATCTCTCCGATTCGTGACTGTAATCCCTACTCTCCTCTACACAAATGCCTTGACGGGACTTGCGCCTCTCCACACCGCAGCTCCCCGAGGCCAGAGGCAACCCCGTATCATCTCTGTACCCTGTACTTCCGCACGGCACCCGGCGTACGAATGAGGACACGGTAGGAACTTCATGATGTTCACTGATTGTACAGTGAATAAGATGAGGGAGGAAAGGGGGAGGAAAGAGGAAGAAATGGGGAAGGAGAAACAAAGGGATTGAGGCAGGGCAAGAAGGAAGAGTAATGCTAACATGGGCATAATAGTCTACAGTGCTGGGAGCTGAACTGTGTCCCCTGAAAAGAGATGCTGATGTCCTAACCCCTGGGACCTATGAATGTGACCTTCCTTGGAAATAGTGTCTTTACAGACACTCTGGTTAGATGAAGCCATTAGGGTGAGTCCTAACCCAATATGACCGATGTTCTTACAAAAAGGGGGAAATTCAGGGGCTCCTGGGTGGCTCAGTGGGTTAAGTGTCTGCCTTTGCCTCAGGTCATGATCCCAGGGTCCTGGGACGGAGCCCCACGTCGGGATCCCTGCTTCTCGGGGAACCTGCTTCTCCCTCTCCCTCTGCCTGTCACTCCCCCTGCTTGTGCTCACTCTCTCTCTCAATGTCAAATAAATAAATAAATAAACCTTTTAAGAAAAGGGAGGATATTTGGACACATATGCGCACAGAGGGGTGATGAGGCAAAGACAGCCATGTGATGATGGAGGCAGAGACCGGATGGATGCAGGTGCGAACAAGGGAACACAGAGGATGGCCGGCCGCCCCCCGCAGCTAAGGAGAGGCCAGGAAGGATCTACCCACAGTCTCCAAGACAGCAAGGCCCTGCTGATGCGTCAGTTTTGAACTTCAAGCCTCAGGAACTGTGATGCAATAAACTCCTGTTGTTTAAACCACCCAATTTGTGCTTGCTATGGTGGCCCTAGCAGTCTAATACTGTAGGACGTAACCAGTCCCTCCCCCACTAATCAGCTGTAACAGTGACGGGCAAACCATTCCCATGGAGGAGAAGACAGTAAATATTTTAGACTTTGGGAGCCAAAGTGTCTCTGCTACAACTCAACGGCATCAATGCAGCAGGAAGGAAGTCATGGAAAATACATAAATGAGTAAGGATGGCTGTGTTCCAACACAACTTTATTTTATAGACACTGAAATTTAAATTACATAGAATTTGCATGTGTCAAAAAATATTCTTCTTTTGCTTTCTTTTCAACTACTTAAAAATGTGAAAACCACACTTAGCTTGCCAGCTGTCCAAAAAGAGGCAGTGGGCCAGATTTGTCCTGCAGCAACAGTTCATGAGCCTCTGGGTACGGATCTAGGCATCAAAAACACCTGACTCTAGTCCTGATTCCACTAATTACTATTTTCATGATTGTGATGAAATCACTGGCTTCCATGTTCAAGAGATCATAACAGGGTGCCCGGGTGGCTCAGTCAGTTAAGCATCCTCTGCCTCTGCCTTCGGCTCAGGTCCCGATCTCATGGGTTGTGGATCAAGCCCCACGTCGGGCTCTGCCCTCAGCAGGAACCTGCTCAGATAGTCTCTCCCTCTGCCCCTTTCCCCACTAGCAGGTGGGGAACTCTTTCTCTTTTTCTCTCTCTCTCTCAAATAAATAAGTAAATCTTTAAAAAGATTTAAAATAAATTTAAAAAAAGAGAACATAATAGACTTTTCCTACCCACTTAGAAGGTTATTATGAGGATGAGCTGAAAATCATGTACTTCAAAGTACTTTGTCTACGTAATGGCACTGGTACTGGCTACAGTAACCTACTCTTCAGAAACAAACACAGACACTATGGTCAAGATGATGACCCCCTGCCTGAGTCACGGGGCCAAGGCGGGCGGAAGCAAAGACAGAAGCCCCTTCGATCACCCACATCTCCAGATACATCGGCAAGTGGACAAGGAGATGCAAACCACACACAGAGACATGAGCAAATGGACTTTCTGAGGAAAACAGCAAGTCCAAGGCAAATGGTCATCCCCGTTGTTCATATCTGACCCTGGGCTACTGCTGAACCAAGAGCTTCTTCTTCCAGGGAATGCTGTGGACGCGGACAGTTTGTTGCCGGGAGGCTGCACTGCACTCAGTTCCCCAGATCATCTAAAAACACATCCGTCATCCACTCAAGCTCCTCTGGCCATCTTGAGCCCGTTCCTATAGTGCCAACCACTGACAAAGTCATAAATATCACTCTCCGCACAGAATTGCCTTCACACTGGCCACCCTAAGGAACTGGAGCATTGCCCTGGGCTCTGCAGGGACTGGGCTAGAGCTGACAGCTCCAGATTTGCAGGTCTGGCACAAGGTGAAGCCAAAAAGAGCACCACGGAACAAAGAAAACAGTTCGTGGGAGGAAATATCATTTGCTCACACTGCATAGGGCTGTGGACTTCCCTGGACTGAGTTACGGCCTTGAGTTGCTGCGAGCCCTTCTGAGTGACTCGCATCGCCCACCGTGGTCATAAATCCTTAGAAAGGATTGTTTACTCCAAAGTAATTATTCCAGTTATCCCTCATTCCCAAGACTGTGGATCCCCTGGACATACAGAGGAGCATTGTCGCTGAACTTTTCCTTAGCTCCCGACTCCTCATACTCAGGAGGGAAGGGAAGGGACCCCACATCCTGGGCCGCCCACTGGCCACTCCCGATGCGCACACTCTCATCCTCCCCGTTCCCCACCCTGCCCTGGCGCTCCACCACCTGCCTTCCTAGGAACAGAGAAGAAAGCCATGGTTACTACACATCTCTTGGCAATGTGACACCTTCTTCTAAAAGACTCTCACATAAAAGCCTGGTGAGGCCAGAGATGTCCCCCTTGGGATCAGGGCAGCTTAATGGAAAGGGGAAGGGCCCAAATCCTAGCTCTGCCCCTTGAATGGGGATGGGGCTCCTCACTTAAGCTCTCTGAGCCTCAATTCCATACCTGTACAATGGGAGCGAGACCATTCACCTTAGAGTATTTTGTAAGAATTCAGGGGGATGTGTGCTCAGTGAGAGGACGATGATTCATTCTGAGAACTCTGGATTCTTCTCCAGCTCTGTCTCTGGCCACATTTACTCTACAGACATCACAAATACCCATTTACAGGTCTATCCCTGTGCCATGAGCCCACAGTGCTGAATGGGAAAGCAAGGAAAAGGCTACAATAAAGCTACAAAGTTACTTGAAGCCTGGACTCCACAAGAGAAAGTGGCTGGGAGCAAGGGGGAGGGATTGGCCTTTCCATCCCTGCATAATCTCTGGGTTATTATAAACTGGCAAATCTTCATGCTCCTGGTTACACTAGATGGAAGACGACTCGTGCTGCGAAGTGTATCAGTCTCAAGCTTGGCTACAGGTGCTTGATGACAAGACTCCCTCCTTCTCACTTCCCAGGAAAGAGGGGGTTAAACTGGTACCAGCCTCAGACGATGAGGTTGAAGGTGCTCAACCTTTGGAGAGGTGCTGACCAGCAGAGTGGTGGGGGTATCTTTTATCACAAGGCTTTAACACAACGTCTTTCTTTCTCTTTTTCACGGTAATTCTGTGTGCTAATATAGATCTAAATATATCCATTTTAAAAAGAAAACAAAACCAACGATGTTAATTTGTAATCCAAGCTGATGAATTACTAATGTGTAAATTTGAGGGTGGGGCGGGGAAGGAGGAAGAAGGTCAAGAAAGAAGGACATTTTCATAATCACGAACCATTACAAAGCACTTCAGTGGACACACAGCAGTAATGAGGGGTGCAAGGCCCCGTGTGATGGGTTCCTGTTTAAAAGCCCAACGCTGTCATCAATAAATGAAAGGTGACGTACCATTATCTCAGACACTGTAAGTGGTGGTTTGACAAAAAATCAATGGCTGTGCAATTTTACTGTACACCCAAAATAAGCAGATCTAGCTTGCCATAAGCACATTCCAGAATTAGAGCCAGACGCAGTCCTTGTCCTCGCTCTAAACTGCCTCTTCATTTCTTCACAGAGTCTATTTTGAGTTGCACCTGCACAAGCTCTCCAAGTGAACGGCTAATAAGAGATGATTAAAGTGTTCCCCAGGGCTTGGGGAAATCCCATGCTTCATTTTTATTTTCATTTCTTTCCAACTGTCCTGGGCCCAATTATTCAAGAAACATTACTGAACACTTACATTGCAGGCATTAGGCTGGGCTCTGCTGGGAGGACGTTGATGAATGAGATGTGACACATGCCCTGAGAGACAATAAGCAAACCTGTGAAGCTTCCCAGATTCTTTGGAGAAGTTCTTCTGAGTTCTGACCCTCGTTTTCTCCTCTTCTATGTCTTCCATCCTTCCTCTGTGATCTCGTTTTACTTTGTGCCACTTCCGAACGTTGCACGTATTTTTACAATAACCTTCACCCCACCATATTGTATGTATTTGATCCTGCCCCATGCCCCTTCTTTGGAAGCAGAGGCCATGCCCTATTCCTATTCTAAAGGTCACAATGGCAGGCACATAGTTTTGATTTCTATTTTTTTTAATTTGTTGAATATGAACATAATCCATCTAATTCTATGGCTGCAACTACTGGTATGTGGGGATCATTCTAAATGTGTATGCTCGTCCCTGATTCCTCCCCCACCCCGTAAGCTTCACATTCATTATTTTGTGAAACATCTACTGCCTATTAAGTATCTGCATTGGACTGTCCCACAGGCGTCTCCAACTCGAGTCGCCCGAGACTGAACACATTGTATTCCCTCCTGAGAAACCGTCACCGATCGCTCATATATTGCTTAATGGTGCGACCATCACATTCCCTCTTTCAACCACAAATCTCCATGTCTTTTTTGACTCTTCTCAACTCTTCTCTCTTCCTCACCCATCACATTCTATTGATTTGACTACAGAAAACTCTCAAGTCATAAAGCTTTCTTCTTGATCGTCTAAGACCAGTTGTATTTGGGCACCAACTATTTATAAGAACAGCTGAAGCCAAGTTATAATTGAGAGTGCCTAAGAACATGTGTGATCGTAAGAAATAAGAAACTGGGACAAACTCCTAAGTAGCCCTGACATTTGTTAAGATGAGGAGAAAGAAAAACCAGCTAAAGAAATTAAGAAAAAGCAGTCGGAGGAGGAGGAAAGCCAGAGTGTTGTCACAGAATAGCATTTCCTAAAAGAAACCCAGGAGAGCACTTCCTCAGAGAAAGTCTCCCTGGTCTTCCAAATCAGAATTAGAATCCCGTTCTCGGTGCTCCCACCTCACACCATACCCGTCCCTGCAGACCGCTCACCACAGTACCCTTGAGCTCGCCACGTGTCTGTAGCTCACAGAATACCAGTTCCCCGAAGGCAGGAACCATCAGTGGTAGCTTCCGGCGCGGGGTCTGAAGCACGGGTGGCGCTCAGTATTTGTTGAACAACTGAAGAGATGAATGATGAAATAAATGAGTGAAATTCAGTCAAAAAAGCACATAAGGATTGAAAAATGTCCCTGACTTTAATATTTAGGAAGAATACTGGGTGACTTCTATTCTCTTTTGCCACATACACCCATTTAACTCATCGGTTTCACAGGCAAGATTCAAGAATCTGAGATAAAATGAAAAGCCGCATGGCTGTCACTTGGCCTTCCTTCCCAGAGCCGTCACTAGAAGGACGGATGGATGACTCTGAATAAGAGAAAATAGGTTTCGTCCAGTGGTTTTCACCCAGGTAGCCTATAAGCGTCATTACCTCCTTTAAGAGATGGAAAGTTAAACACATCATTTCAAAATTGCTTCACCAAATAGTAATCTCTTTAAGCCACAGAAATTTTAAGCAAATTGTGATCAACTCCTCTCTTAGCAATCTTGAATTTTTGGCTATTATATCCTGTACATGCTCTAGTCATATGCCCTTTCTTTGGAAATCATTGCAAAGTAGGACAAAACATTATTTATCATTATAAGACCCCAAGTTGCTAATATAAAAGGAGTATTTTATTTTATTTTAAAGATCTTATTTATTTATTTGACAGACAGAGACATCACAAGTAGGCAGAGAGGCAGAGAGAAAGGGGGAAGCAGGCTCCCCACTGAGCAGAGAGCCCGATGTGGGGCTCGATCCCAGGACCCTGAGATCATGACCTGAGCTGAAGGCAGAGGCTTAACCCACTGAGCCACCCAGGCGCCCCTAAAAGGAGTATTTTAATGACAAATTCCTAGACAAATGAATGGAACAGTACCTCCAACAGATTGCTAATGTTTTGTTTTTAGAATCACAAATGAGGAGAACTTGAAATAAAGAGAACTAGAAATGGAAAATAAGTAAGTACAGTCTATAGACAACAAATGGCCATCAGGACATGAGGTAAAGAATCAGAAGAGAAAGTATTTCAGCATTTTCTGAGAGTTGAGGGAAATTGAAAAGTTAGCTACCCCAGGCCTGTGCAAACACAATGATGACCAAAAAACTGCCTTTGTTCTCTTCTCCTTTTTTTACTTTACCAGTAAGTGTCATTTGCATACAAGGGACTGTTACAGCAGAGACCTCTGAAAGGAATTGGCTCTGTTCCTCAGCCTTGCCCCTTGGGAAGTTGAGCAAGACCAATGAAATCCTTCCCATCGACAACATACACAGACTGGATCTCCAGGACACTTGTGAAATCTGGCCGAAACCATATTCTAAAGCAGATAAACCAGCTTTCTGTAAATTAGAAGCCTTTTTTCCCCCCAAGGCATTTTGAAAACCATTTCCTAGAGTGGTCTGCCAGAAGGTGAAGGAAACCCAAATGCCCTGAATGAGTTGTGCTGTGCCGCAGGCTGCATGGACAGTGTTACTGTAGGAAGCCCCATGGCACAACAGAGGAACGAGTCACAACTCAGGGACATCAAGTCTTACTCTATCCTTTTGGTCACAAAGATTGAGGCTGGAGTTCAGAAAAACCATTTCTGTACTATTTAATTGGATATCTCGGCATTTTTAAAGGACTGCCAGAGGACAACTGTACATTGTTCAAAGACGTCTGGGTGCTACGGACTCTTACAGAGAAGCAATGACCACGAAGTATCAGTGTAACTAACATGGTAGTGAAACTGTGAGATTCATAGTCAAAATACATACATTGTCTCGAATAGCGATCCATTGTAACAGGATGACTCTGTACAAGGTACTGAACTTTCTGGACCTTCTTCACCACAAAATGTAAAGTTTTCTTGACTGTGTAATGAAAACAAGCCAAAAAACCCACTTCACAGCATGGTGAGGATTAAATATGATCATATATGCACTTGGCTGAGACAGCTGATAGATATTCAAGAAATATTGTTTTCTCTTCCACTCTGAGCCTTTTTTAAAAATATTTTATTTATTTATTTGAGAGAGAGAGAGTGTGAGATAGAGCAGGCACAGAGGAGGAGGGGCAGAGGGAGAGGGAGAAGCACGCTCCCCACGGAGCAGGGAGCCCTGCACGACGTGGGGCCCAGTCCCAGAACCCTGAGATCCTGACCTAAGCTGAAGGCAGACACTTAACTGACTGAGCCACTGAGACGTCCCCACTGTGAGCCTTTCTTAAAAAATTAGACTAGGAAAGTAAGTTTACCTATCAAACGATTTTGGGCAGGGTACTAAACTAATAATAAGATGGGTATATCATAGTAGCGATACAGTATCTTATTACATAAGACCTTACTAAAAAGAAAAAATGCCATTAATTATATGTTGCCATTGATTATATAAAGCGTTACAATTTCAGAAATGTTAAAATATGAAAGTATTAATATTAAAATATGCACATATTTTCATAAAATCAATGTGTGCCTAAGATTCCAGATAAACTTAAGAGATACGACAGAAGCAAGAACCAGGAAACAGAAAATTCCATACTTCCTCCTGTCTATATCTTGAGGAGAAAAAAAATCATGAATGTACAGGCCAAAGTGTCGAGCAGTTGCTCAGCTGGGAGTTCCTTCAAGTGCCAGCCACCCAATTTACACCAGTAGCTAGATACGCAGGAACCACCTTCCAGGGGAAAGGCAAATGGAAGAAGTAAAGGGCATTTGAGAAGGTTGTACCATCAGCTTTTTAAAATCATAGTTAACTTCCATCTTAGTGCTTCCTTATGTCTAAGTATTTCAAGTGCGGGGTTCTAAATCTGCTCGGGCACCACGTGGTAGTAGCTCCATGGCTCCTGGAGGGACACTTAGAGCTTTCCTGACCACGGTTATGTAACCTCTAGCGACATTTAGTGGTGTCTTCCTCAAATTACAACCAAGTGTCCCAAAGGGGTAGGACAATGGCTGGGACAGAATGACTAAGCAAAATTCTCCTTTACCCACAGTGTGAGTGATGTCTCCGTAATCTTGCCTGACAGGTGACTAGCACGTCTTCTGGAGTCTCCTTCTACAAGTGGCGGCAGTTAGTATCATGGCAATCTTATATACCGTCCACAGCCCGGTCTGTCTGCTTCCCCTTTATTTCATTATTAGAATGATAGAGCTAGAAGATACCCTAGGGATTATCTAATCCAGTTCTCTCACTTGCAGATCATAAGACTGTGATCAAATATGCTAGCCCAAGGTCATTCAGCTATGTAAAGGCAGATCCAGGCCTTGAACAAGGCCTCCCAATTCCAAATGTCTTGTTCTCTCAATTAAATTAATTTGCTATTCATAAAGTACAGATTAAAGTATTAGCTATGCATATCCTCCAGTAGTTCTTCTTTGAGCACTTAATACGTGGTGAAGTATATCAGAAGGATATTTACAGTTGTCAGATAGTGTGAGATGAATTAGGGAATGATACATTTTAAAAAGTCAGTGAAAACTAGTAATTAACACTTATATAATTGTGACTACCCAGTGAGGTGGGTCCAGTTATTTTCCCCCATTTTACAGCCAAAAAGATTGAAGCATAGAGAGCTTCTGGTAATTACTAACTACAAAAAAATAAATAAATAAAAGTCACATAGAAAAGTAAGTGCAATCATAATATACTACATGGTTTAGCTATGACAGTAACATGGGCTCAGTAATATAAACCACAATTTTAGAACATAACCACACCTGGAAGACAAGGTAGAGAGTGTGTGTTGAAAAATGGGGCCAGGGAGTCAAATATAGTAAGGATATAAAAATACTAAATCGTCAGTTTCTACAGCACCCATTAATGGAAACTATCTAAATTGAAAAATCAAGACAAAAATAACAATATAAACACAGAGATATGTGTGTGGAGGTAAATCCAGATGAAAAAGAGAGAAAGTGGTTGTCTATGGAGAGTAGGCTCAAAGGTGGGGAGGGGTTTGGTTTTTTAATTATAAGGTTTATAGAACTATGTGATACTTTAAAATATATCTGCATTTAGACCATGACAAAAATATAAAATCAAAACAAAATAAAGGCAAATCACTAAAAATCTCATTTTCAAATTATGTATAAAAAGAGATTTCAGGGGCGCCTGGGTGGCTCAGTGGGTTAAAGCCTCTGGTTTCGACTCGGGTCATGATCTCAGGGTCCTGGGATCGAGCCCCGCATCGGGCTCTCTGCTCCGCGGAGAGCCTGCTTCCTCCTCTCTCTCCCTGCCTGCCTCTCTTGCCTACTTGTAATCTCTGTCTGTCAAATAAATAAATAAATCTTTAAAAAAAAAAAAAAAAAAAAGAGATTTCACAAGTATCTCTAAATATTTTACATAATGATTTTATGTCACTTGTAAAAGATAAAAAACATCAGAGAGTCTGAGAATAAGGCCTCAAATAAAGGCCTTATTCTTATAATTAAAAGATTGGCAAATAAATACACATCGATATACTAAGTTGAAATAAAATATTTGTGGGTATATGTCTTGTTTTTTATGATTCTCCTCTTTAACTGAGATTTTAAATTAACCAACCAGTATCCCAATCCTGTTGGTACAGACATGTCAGTGCCATGGTATGTCATCCAGATTCCCTATTCAGAACTGTGGCACTCACTCCCCCAGACGCTGGGAATGTTGGTAGCACTGGCTCTCAGCCGAGCTGCTCTCCGGTCATTGCCTCCAGCTAGAAAATGTCATCTAGGCCAAGGTTGCCAACTCTTTTCCAAGAAGGGTCAACATGGTGGTATAAAGACTTAGTACTTTTGACTCAAGATGGAATAAGTTTGAGCTCACTCAGAGCTCTTCAGGGGACCCGCTGAGGCTTCTGTTGGAACTGCCCAGCCCTGTTTCCTTCCTGCCTTCCTTCCACAGGTGCTGATCCCATCCCACATTCCCCAATAAATTTCTTGTACACAAATCTCCACGTCGGAGTGTGTTCCAGGGAACCTGACATAAGATAACCAAAGAAGAGTCATTTTACTGTTCCACGAGGTACACTACCATCATAATTTTGGTTTAAAAGACTTTCAAGAAAAAGTCCCTTCTTAATACCCAAAAAACAAAGAATCAAATTTAAATTGGCAGAAGACATAAACGGACATTTCTCCAAGAAAGACATGCAGATGGCCAAGAGACACATGAAAAGACGTAAGATGCTCCACAGCACCCATCAGCGGGGACATGCAAATCAAAACCACAATGAGAAACCACCTCAGGCCTGCCAGATGGCCAAAATCAAGACTTCAAGAAACAACAAGTGTTGGTGAGGATGTGGGGAGAAAGGAACCTTCCTGCACTGATGGTGGGATTGCAAACTGGGGCAGCCAGTGTGGGAAACAGACACTCACTAAATTAAAAACCGAATTACCATATGATCCCGTAATTCCACTATTGAGTATTTACCCGAATGATACAAAAACACTAATCCAAAAAGACACACACACCCCTGCTTATTATAACATTATTCACAACAGCCAAATTATGGAAGCACCTAAGTGTCCACCAACAGATGAAGGGATAATGAAGGAGTAGTGCGTGCGCATGTGTAAATACTAGAATATCATTCAACTGTAAGAAAGGATGAAATCTTGCCATTTCGAGAACATGGGATGAGCTGGAGGATGTAATGCTAACCAAAATAGGTCAGTCAGAAAAAGACAAATACCATGTGATTCCCTCATGTGGAATTTAACAAACAAAACAAATGAGCAAACGGGAAAAGAGAGAAATCAAGAAACAGACTCTTAACTATAGAGAACAAGCTGGTGGTTACCAGAGGGCAGGGGGGGTGAAGGCAGGGGTGAAATGCGTAATGGGGGGTAAAGAGTTTTCTTACCATGATGCGCACTGAGTAATGTGTAGAATTCTTGAATCACTACACTGTACCCCGAAACTAATGTAACACTGCATGTTAGTTATACGGAATTAAAATTTAAAACTTAAAAAAAGAAAAATCCCTTCACTCTTTTACCTTCTTTTACTTAACTGCCCTTTTCAGAGAGTTTTAAGTGAGGCATGCCATGTGCATTGATCCTCTTTCATTGTAATAATGAAATTTATCTCCAAAATAATTTAGTATTAGTGTGAATATCTACTATTTGCGCAGTACAGTGAAAAGTGAGGAGGAAGAAGGGACAGAATACACAAAGGGTAAGTGAATGAATGAGATCCTTTTTTTTCTTCTTTGATGAGCTTATAATTTGGTAGAGATATCAAAATGTACAATAACGGCTGTACAAACTAGACGGTAACAAGGAAGTAAAAAGCTCTGCGGAAACTCAGAATTTTATTTCGTTGGCTTGTGTTTGGTTGGTTGCAGAGAAGGAAACAGAAGAGGAGACAAGTGAGGGATTGTTACAATTTCCTGCTTCACCTACTCAGGATCAGCCGTTCAACAGCGGTTTGGAGTAAGACAGATGAAAAAGTTAGGAAAGCAATTTCGGACAGACGTAGCAGACAAGCGCAAAGGCTCGGAGGTGTAAAGAGTGGTGCCAGCATTGGGGAACAGCTACTGATCTAGTTCGACTGAAGCACCACTTGTACGAAAAGCATTAATGGGGTGAAAGCAGAGGGGAAGAACCTACAGGGAAACAATCTTCCTATTCTGTCCTGCCCTCCAAACCAGACGCCCTAAGAGAAGAACAGTGGCTTTGACCAAGACAGACGTCACCACACGCCCCTGGAAATGTCATAAGGAATGCTGGTGACTGCCCTTTGGGCGCTAGGCCAGCTAGGCAGCCCTGAGGCCCAGACCTACTACAGACACATTTGTTGTTCCATTGACCCACTAAAGACGTCTCAGAGGGACTCTCAAAGCTCTTCCAAGGGTCCCTTGTGATCACTATTGCGTTGCACTTTACAAAACAAACAAAACAAAACCTATAGCTACTTCAGGGACAAAAAAGTTTAAAACTTCACCCAAATTTCTACAAAGTTATCTTTTAGTATTCCTTGATTTTGCTTTTTTGGCTATGGTGAGATGATTTTTTTAATAGAGAGTACTTTGATGCTTCATTATCTGTATTTCTAAGTAATTGCATCTAATTTAAAAATCCCCGTAATTTAACTGCATGGAAGCAGTTTAATGCTCTGGGGATGCATATTCTTATTCAATGCCCTCCTTATTTTATACTTCTACTCACTTTGGTCTAAATTCATAGACTGTCAGAAAACCATGGTCCAATTTTTGTTTATGAGGTAATGAGGAGGGGAGTTGTACCCTCTATGATCTCTGATCCTTAGTGTCTAATCTCAGCAATCAATGTTTTTTTTTTTAATTTTAGACCGTGTTTTTACCAATCACAGCCATGTTTATTATCTGAAGATGTCATATTTGTAACTTTGAACTTTGACACAACTCGCACTTTCATAAATATATCCAAAAGGGACGCCTGGGTGGCTCAGTTGGTTAAGTGGCTGCCTTCGGCTCAGGTCATGATCCCAGCGTCCTGGGATCGAGTCCCACATCGGGCTCCTTGCTCGGCAGGGAGCCTGCTTCTCCCTCTGCCTCTGCCTGCCACTCTGTCTGCTTGTGCTCGCTCTCTCTCTCTCTGACAAATTTTTTTAAAAAAACCAAAAACAAAAAAAACATAAATATATCCAAAAGAAGTCTTTTCTGTCCTAAAGCAGACTTCTGGACATAAACTGCCCAGGGACAACTCCAGGCCACTGTCCGACGAGGCCGGCTGACCACCAGTTCAATTCCAGCAGTGGCACCATCTTTGCCTCTGTTGTAGCATCTTATATGTGCGATTATTTGAGCATTTCATTTCTATTTTTTGCCTCATTTTTAACCAAAGTGTAACAAAAATCCATTCATTCATATGCTAAAATTAATAACAAGAAATCAAAATCATGATATAAAAGACAAAGATAAAATGCCCACTGTAACTAATGTTATACTAAAAGTCAATGCAATTTGAAAAGAATTGAGAACAATAACAAACACAAAAATGTCATTGCTTGCAGATCACGTCTGCTTAGAAAAATCAACAGTTCTAAGAACCCATAAAAGAACTGAGCAAAGTAGAAAAGTCAATAGATTTCTTGTATCCAAGAAATTACATGAATAGATAAATTTCTAAGAATAAACTTAAGAAGAAATGTTTCTGGCCTATATAAATTAAACTACTGAATTTCAATGAAATTCAGAAAAGAACAATCAATGGAAATAAATACCATGTTTTGGACTTTAAAAAAGGCAAATTTTAGCTTTATCAAAAGTGAAAAATCCCAACTTCAGTCAGGAAATGATAAGACTTACTTAAGCTTGTCCATTGTATGTTCAATGGGAAAAAAATAAAGACTGTTACATGAAATGAGACAAATAGAAATGAAAGAAGGAAGGAAGGAAGGACAGACAAAAGAAAGAAAGAAAGAAAGAAAGAAAGAAAGAAAGAAAGAAAGAAAGAAAGAAATTGGAAATAATTAATTAATTAATTAACTATTGGGAAGCCTGGGTGACTCAGTGGGTTAAACATCTGCCTTCAGCTCAGGTTATGATCCTAGGGTCCTGGGATACAACCCCACATTGGGCTCCGTGCTCAGTGGGGAGTCTACTTCTCCCTCTCGGTCTGCCATTCTCCCTGCTTTGTGTGCTCTCTCTCTGACAAATAAATAAAATCTTCTAAAATAAATAAATATAAAAATATAAAGTAAAATAGTATCTAAAAGGGTAGGAGTGATTAGGATTTTAGAATATATTTCAACTCTCTAGCACTAGCTTCTCACCCCACATCCTGACATCCTGAAATTCTGAAGTCCACTGATAATCTTTCATATACATTTCCAAGAATACATTGTCTGAAAATAAGGAATCCTATTAAGTCAGAGTTAATCGCATTTCAATATAGCAGTATAGGCATTATTGAAATGACATAATTTACAAGAGTACACCTGTGTCATAAAGCTCATGGCTAGTTAATAAAAAATAAAAGCTATTGCTATTTGAAATGTAGAGCAAAACTCATTGATCTCTACTAGAGAAAACAGAATAGGTAACTGGAGAAAAAAATAAAACGAGACACATGAGAGTCATGTCTCCATATAATGCAATACCATTGAAAACCTGAGATAAACAAGACAAAAATGAAGACCTAGAGAGAGAAAGCCAAATGTGAGTGAATGATTAAATAAATACGTACTCAAGAGAGACACTAATCTACTAAAGCATGGAACAGGTAGCAAAAAGATGGGACCAGGCTGATCTGAGTCGTGGGGCTGTCCAGCTTCCAACATTCCGTGCCAACATTGCAAACTTTGCTCTCTCGTTGGAAATCTCCCCATTTCAGTAAGGAGGAATCAAGAACTTTTAATTAGTAAAGTAAAGGGAGCAATCTTTGCTGTTCAAGTTCTCCATCTTTACAGAAAAGTTCGCTATAGGGGCAAGAAACTTGCTCTAAGATGGTAGATTTGGTCATTAATTTCATGTTTTCACATTCAGTTATTCCTATGAGGTTCTTTACTCCTGGTACTTAGGAAGAGCTTTCCAAACCCCACAACCCTCAGAAGAGTAGTTACCTCCTAAACTGCCCAAAGATACAGGTTAACTTCTTAAATGTAACTGAAAACAAAGGGAACACTGTACCAATTCTCTCTTTAGAAATAACTGATAATTTCACTTAGAAAGTATAATAGAAGAACAGATTAGTTGAATTGAAATATATTAACAGAGAAGTTTATAAAGAAATTATTATTCAGTTGTAACTATAGCAAAATTAATTATGAAAAGAAATTTAAAAAAAAAACAAGTAAAAACAGGACTTCACATGTTTTTCAAAAGATGTGCGTTGGATTATTATCAACTCCCATTGTCAGACTCTAGGCCAGTTTGTTCACAGGAGCTGGCTAAGAAGGCCTTCTTCCGTGCCAAGCTTCTCTGGCCAAGTATCAGCATGAGGATATCCCGGTGTTGGTAATCTCCAGCTAATTTGCCAGCAGTCCAGAAACTCCACATTCAGTCCGGATGGCTCTTGTCTGATCCCAACAGAAAGCCACAAGTTTACCATCTTAGCTATTGATGCACTGGCAGATTTTCCATATCAAGTTCTCCATATATGATAGTGACCATGACCTACATCCCCAGAGGGTCCATAAGTCCCTAGTCCAAGAAAAGGTTTGGGTTTATTCCACAGCTCAACATATGTCTGTCTGACTGCACAGTGGGACAGAAATCTTGCCAAATAACCTGGCACTCTTCACCTTGGCTTTCAGAAGACGAAAAACCAAAGAGCCAGTTTGAATGATCTGCCAAGACAATAAATTGGTGTGTCTCCCAAACAACTTCTTAACTTGGACTGGATAATTTCCCAGTCTGTAGTAATGAAATGTAATATATTAGTAAATTCTTTTAAAATATGTAGCAGGAAAGGAGTAAACATCTCTAAAATCTCATAGATTGGCAGTGTAGAAACTACCCAAAGTATGTATGTAACTCCTGTGCCTGGGGGATAAACTGTATCAGACTGAGACGTTTTAGTCTGGATAAATCCAGACACACTCAAAATTTCAAATTTCTCCCATATATTTGCACAGTGTCTAGAGCAGTGACCACACAAAACACTACTCAATGAATATTGGTAAGTGTTGAATGAACAAATAGATAAACGCTGATCTCCAGATGGAGCCCAAGGCTCTCCCCATTTTCCTACTTGCACTCCCAAGAAGAGCATGTGCCATGGATGGTAGAAACAAGGATAGTACTGGGTTATAAAATGTCAAGTTTGGGGTATGTCAAAGGTTAAAGGTCTGCCTTCTGGTTGATGTGGTAGTTTAGAAGCCTGATTTCTTTTAGGATTATCTCTCCCGCTTTCTTCCTGTTGGATGCCCCACAGCAGGACTACCATTCTCCTCCTCCTTCCCTAAGTCATTTTCCTTCATCACCTTCACATCTCTCTTAGAAAGGCAAGCAGAAAGTAGGGTTAAACCCAGGAATAATGAGTTCCATAAAAGTTGCCTCAGTCCTTCTGTGCCAAGCTGGCTAGAGGCATGTCCTCCTCTTTCTTTGCTTCCTCTGACCACCAAGACGGATGCAATAGTACAGAGTAAAACCCAAGAAGTAGGCTGAGGAAGCAATAGGCCATATTTTCAGTCAGATCTACTTTGAAAAAAGGTATCATATACACTCCCATCCAGAAGATCTGGGGACAACAGATGGTTTGTGACCTAAAACTTCAGAGAGTAGCAAGGAGAATACATTTGTCTGGCCCTGCCTTTTTGTGTATGTATGTATGTATCTTTACAGCTCCTTAATTTGGGGGAAATGGCTGGTTAAGGATTAAAAATAGATGATCATGGTCAAAATCATCCTGGTATAATCAACACATAAATTTGCAGATCAGCAAGAACTGCTTTCAAAAATAAGACTGGGGCACCTGGGTGGCTCAGTTGGTTGGGCATCTGCCTTTGGCTCAGGTCAAGATCTCAGGGTGCTGGGATCGAGTCCCGCATCGGGCTCCCCGCTCAGCAGGGAGCCTGCTTCTCCCTCTCCCTCTGCAATGCCTCCAACTCTTGCTCTTGCTCTCTCTCTCTCTTGAATAAATAAATAAAATCTTTTTTAAAAATAGCATTAAACCATTACTGCTCCAAAAGACTTCAGAGAGATGAGTGCAACTCAACACTTATGGGGCATCACTGTAAAACTGTGCAGAGTGGAGTAGGGGGGTGGCTGAAGCCAGACGCTCTGGGAGGCCTGAGAATAAAACAACAGCACGTACAGTCTGTAAACAAGCCCAGTGGCGTAAGTCAGCCATCCTGAAGGGGATGACAATCGGGTACCCACATTATCTATATAATCCAAGAGAACTTCACCGTGAGGAGAAGCAGCAGAACTTAGAAGAAGCCCTCAGAAGACCTTAGTCTCATCTGTGCTTAAGCCATGTTCATACCTGCCTTGGTCAATGACCTACCCCACTCCAGAACACTTAACATTCACTTCTGTTTTTAGATTTTATTTATTGGCTTACTTGAGAAATAATGCTTGAGAGAGAGCAAGAGAGAGAGAGCATGAGCAGGGGGGCAGCAGAGCTGCAAAAGCAGATTCCCCACTGAGCAGCGAGCCCGATGCGGGGCTCAGTCCCAGGATCCTGGGACTATGACCTGAGCTCAAGGCAGACGCTTAACTAACTGAGCCCCCCAGACATCCCTTAACTTTCGCTTTCGACAGTTAATCTCAAATGTTTTCATTATGTCACCTCTGCCAACTTATTTTGCACATAGAGAAGTTTTATAGGTGCCAAATTATTGACTCTTACTCCTTCCTTTAGAGAAGTTTTTTTTAAAAAGCCAAAGTTTATATGAGCCCAAGAATAGCTACTTCCTACCAGGGACTAAGTTGTATGAGAAATTAGGCAAGGCAGCTAGAAAAGAAGCTATTCAGACCTCTAATCCGGTTCCCTTATATTCCCCTTCATTATTTTTATTTAAAAAGATTTCTGCAAACAGCAAAGTCATTTTCAGATGTGATTATAAAAGTGAAAATTTATACTCTTTAGCATACTCTTAATTTTAATTTTCTCGTCCTAAAGTTTGTCGTAAGTCAGGACCGCTCTACTTCTAAAACCCTGAACTGTTACATCAGGCTCTCTATATTGCTCTATGACAACAGTCATCTGCCCATCATTTATATTATCGCATTTCTTTTTTTTTCTTTTTTTGAAGGCTTCCAGATGAACCTGATATTATTCCATTTCTCCAAACAACTCCTGTTCTTTCAGTTGTTCAAAACTCCCAAATCTATATTTCAATTCATAGACTTACTACTCTTCCAAATCCATATAAAATCCTCTTAGATCTCTTCACCTGGGTGATTTACAGACATACAAACTCAGCCTAAATTGAACATCGCTTCTCCCCCACGAGCCCTGCCTTCTTCTTGAGCCCTGCACTTCCCATAAACCGAACTTCTCATTTATTTCCTGCTTTCCACTGTATATGGGCATTTTTAAAGCATTTTTGAGACAGTTAAAATTTTAAATTGTTTTGGCACTTTTTAGTGCAGACATTTGGGGGTTTTTTGGGTTTTTTTTCTTTCTTGGGTTATTTTTTTGTTTTTGCTTATTTTTAATTGAAAGTACAGAGATTAGCTTGAAGGCAGCTGGGCTTTCCAGAGTCACATTTAAGCATGTGGAGCCCTCCTAACATTAAAGAGTACAGAGTTTTCAGACTGCCCCCCCGTACCCCTTCCTGGTGCCAAGTTGGAAAGGAATGCACAGGACACCACATAATAATAATAGCTAAATTTTTTAACACTTTGATCTATGCTTTCTAAATGAATTAATTTATTTTTCACAACAAACTCTGCTTGATCAATACAGTTGATTATCTAAACAGATATCTACTTAGATAGATACAGCTTATTATCCCTCCTGAGGCAAAGCAGGGTTAAATGATGGCCTAAGCTTATGTAACCAATAAGTGGCTGAGCGGGGGTTCACACCCCGGCAGTTGGGATCTGGTGCCCATGTTGTTGACTGCCATATTCTGCTGACTCCTGCTGTTAAGACACAGTACGTGCCTTCCTGAAATGGAAGCCATCATTCTTCCACAGGAATGAAGCCAGTCACACTAAGTCTTCCTGCAGTGTACTTCAGTGAGGCATATGCCCAAATGCCTATGATAATGAGAAAACCAGCCACTCCAAAGCAAACTGATCACCGAAACTTCCACAGATAAGAGGAATGTGATCAAAAAAGGATTAAATTTCCTGCAACTACAGGTATTTTATCCAAGAGACTAAAAATCAAGTAAACATAACCAAGAAACACAGATTAAATAATTTAGAGGAAAAAGTAAAGACTTTAAGAGACACTGGTGAGAAAGTTGCAAAGATTGAAGATTCTGTTCAATTTTAACACTAAATTATGCAAATAATATGCAAACCATGCAAATCTGCATGAAGACAAGGGAGAGAGAAGTTGTGGTGTTTTTTCTTTCTTTAAGCCCTATGTAAACACCTTCCAAAATGAACAGGGAGGGTACTGAATGTGGATTTCACAATAATATGATTTTCTAGGTACTTTAGCATCTAGCTCACAGAAAACTGTTAACCACATACTCAAACAATATAAATGTGATCAGAAATGTAATTCTTTTATCATTATGGTCATTTTAAAATGACATTTAAGTACCTTCTAGGATTCTCAATCGTCCACCTTCATACAGTAGATCATCTCCCTTTTGCAGAAGTATCGCTTACATCAAAAGTCAAGAATTTTACATCAGAATTGGTATCATAAAGGTGAAAGGACTCATTCTGACCATGAATATATTCTAATCCATATACTGATAATTATCACAAATTCTAAAGCATAGGATAAAATATTTCCAGGATTATGTTCTCTGAGGTCATTTGCACTGGCTAATTCCTTTACTTAGTAACAACTATTCGACACCATACGATTGTGACTCTGGATGAAGAACATTACAAGGAAAAGCCTATTTTTCAACCCATTCCAGAGACACAAAACAGCTATTTTCCTGCCTTTTCTGTAGAATCAATAACCCTTGAGATAAATGAAAAAGAATGCCTCAAAGTAAGAATAGGAAAGTAGATGCATGGAAAATATAATGAGCAAGGAGAAAGCCAATTAAAAGGGCCCCCCAAAATTTCTGCCAGTTAATTCTTTAGAAAGTAAATCCACAACAGGAGAGCAGAGATAAAAGCATGAATAAAACATGATTTCTGCCTTCCGTCTTCTAGATTTTTAAACTTTTATCTGAAATGCAGGATATGAAGTTTCATATTAATCAAAGCACAAACCATCCTAAAAGAAGCCCTGCAAGTGTCCATTAATCAATGTAAACTATCCCTAGGAAATATAACATGCCCTATCCTGTGTTGGTAGAATAAAACACTTACACTCTCTTGCATGGCAAGGTGAGGAAGGAAACTAAGTCCACTGCATGACATCCATAAAATACGAGCAGTAGAAGAGACTGTAGACAATTTATGCCTCGGTCAGATGAGAAAGCAAAAGGAAACCAAGACCAAGAGAAGTTAAATGTCTTTCTCAAAGTCACACAGTTACTTAGTGACAGTGGGGGACGGATATCTATTTTTTACTTATGCCAAATAATTTTCACTCAAGGATTTCAATTATTTATGCTTTCATAGACCCAAATTATCATAAATAGCTGGCCGCTGAGTGCATGCTCCATTAACACTAGCAAGTAACACCTACTCACAGATGGCTCCAGAGAGATCTTATCAAATACAGTGCTAACCACACCATTACCCCGCTTTAAAAAATCCTCTTAACCCCAAAGGATAAAATTCAACACGGGACAAATATAGGCTCTTTAATGCATAATCCCTCAGCCTAGACTTCTAGATCTCCTACGTCAGACTTCCTATTTCAGAAACATCAAATTGCTTGTATTCTCAAAATGAGATTGTTTGGCTCTGCCCTGCTTTGCACCGGCCCCTCCCTCCACCTGACATGGTCTTCTCCCACTTCTCCTATGCTTTCAGAAGAACTCTACTCATCCCTTAAAATACTCTCTTTCCTAGAGACTATCCGTTCTACCTTAAAAGACGGAATTAATCATAGTCTCCCTTGTATCTCCAACATTCCTCTGTTGTTGAATTAATCACATTGCTTGGCAATTACCCTCTCTCCATCTCTCTCGACCAGACTATGACACCTCAAGGGGACAGTCTTTAGCCTTGAGTCTTTACATTCCCAGCTACAAGTACATAAGAAGTTCTCAATATTTCTTGAATAAATGAATGGGATGAAGCTAAAACAGGTGTCATTATTTCTGTCTCATTTTGTTTATAACAGAGAGATCTAGTTCAAAATACAAATGACAACAATCAAAGTAAAGATGAACATTTGCAATTCTTACCCATTTAGCAGAAAAAATATTTAAAACCTGATAGTGGAAAAGGGGTTGCAGCAAAGACAACAGTCTATTCACAATGGGCATTGATTTAAGCAGATGTTTTTCGGTTTTTGTTTTTTTTAAAGAAAAGCTTTCTTGGAACAGGTGACCTTTATTACCACTTTGCTTTCATTGCAAATACTTTTAGTACTTGATGCTTATTAATTTGTCATCCCTGCCAGGAGCAAAGCCAAGAAACCACAACAAAAGAAAAATAGACCCGTAAATGCCGGCAATAAAGAACTCGCTCTGAGTAACAATCACCTGGGGTGACGTGGAAACACTCAATAGCCAGTGCAGTTCCCTAAATAAATTTCATTCTTAATTACGGGAAATAAAAAGGATAAAATAAAAAACTTCATCATCCATTGTGCATTACAGGAATCTGAAGGGAAGTATAAATAACTTCATTTTATTTTAATGGAATAGTCAGTTTCACACAGGCAACCTCTCCCAGCAGAAAGGGCCCTGCCTGAATGTTCATAGAAATCATAGGAACCAAGGGGCCAAGGATCCAGAATTTAATCTGCAAACAACTCTCCATTCTGGAGATCCAGAACTCCAGCCATTCTGGAGATCACTCCGGTGATAGCAATATTTAGCTAGCATTCATTTCTTCCTGAAAATGGGCAGGATGCTAAACTTGACATCAATAAAATATTTGTTAAATATCCATAATGCTTTGATGTTGCAGTCTACTGGAAGATGGATATGCTAGGCATGCAACTATTCCCTTAGAAGTGAAAGTTCTTATGAGTTCTTGACTTCGGTGATTAGAAGTCCACTGACTGTCCATGGGATCAATAACCCACTCCTGGCACTAGAGACAACAGGACTGGAGATTCTGTTCTCTGGGGTGTTCAAACCCACCCCAGTTAAATAGCTCAGGCAGGAAAGAGTGGGTTCCCTAAAGACAAACTAGTGGGCTGTTACCAGAAGGAGAGAGAATGGAGGGAAGGACGCTGGGCAAGTGCACACACACCGTGTATATGTCCCAATCTGAGGAAGTTAAGAACTGCCGAACACGGGCCAAGGAACAAAGACACAACAAGCACCTTGGGCGCTTCAACTCTGCCGAAACAACATGTAGATGTGTTCCCTGAGTGTCAGGAGAACCAAACGTGGACCAAAAGGTAACCCTTAAAGAGGCAGCTTCAACTTCAAATAAGGAAGAACATCACAAGAGGAGATGTTTAAAAATAAGGAGGCTGGGGCACCTGGGTGGCTCAGTGGGTTAAGCCTCTGCCTTTGGCTCAGGTCATGGTCTCAGGGTCCTGGGATCGAGCCCCTTGTCAGGCTCTCTGCTCAGCAGGGAGCCTGCTTCCCCCTCTGCCTCTGCCTGCCTCTCTGCCTACTTGTGATCTCGGTCTGTCCAATAAATAAATAAACTCTTAAAAAAAAAAAATAAGGAGGCTGCCCTGAGAAGTGGGTTTCCCATGCTGAAAGGGCCAAGCAGGAGCCCACATTCATGTTTAGCCAAGGCTCTCTCTAGACTCTCCTTTTCAGAGCTGCCTGTACACAGACCCACAGATCATATACATTGTTCTCCTTACTCCCACCTCTTCTGTGTAGGAATGCTCCCAGGACAGACGCAGACTCTGGGATGGGAAACCTCCAGTTACCCAGCTACACAGTCTGTATCTGGGCAGTGGGCTCACTCCAGGAGATAAGAAACAGGAAGCCCACTTTGACCACATGACTCTAACCAACTTTGAAAACATTAATGTTTGATTCTTACCTAACTTCTGTG
Source organism: Mellivora capensis (assembly GCA_004024625.1). Lineage (NCBI taxonomy): Eukaryota > Metazoa > Chordata > Mammalia > Carnivora > Mustelidae > Mellivora > Mellivora capensis. The sequence goes on along the minus strand of PISX010020499.1, from coordinate 3,506 downwards.
TATCTTCCTCAAGTGGTTCAGAATTTAAAAGGAAGGGGAGTGTGATTAATTGTCTCCCTTAAATTCTAACATTTCTCAATAGGGATTCCGACATGAGCTAGGAATGGTGTTTGGAATCAGAATTCCTTCTGATCTAATATAAGTCAAAAAAGGTCACGGAAAATAGTGAATGTTAATGGCACATATTTATTCTTCAGAAATAGTTTGAGTCTTCTACCTGATGTAGACCACTAGAAAATCTAGCATCCTCCTTTTCTTAAGAACTGACACTGTTTGCTTCAGGCAACATGATTTAATGGAATTCACGGTCTCTAAAGGCAGAAAACCCGATTCTATCTTACCTAACAGCCATATGGCACTGATTAAGTAACCCTGAGCCCGAGTTACTCTTCGCACGAAATAAAGTAATAATGACGTTTTACTACAAGGTTGGAGAATTGCTGATTGGGTGCTTAGTATTTATAAAATATTCATAATCTGTTAAATGCTTAAAAGGAATTTTTAACTTCTAAAAGTAGACAGGTTACTATAAAAAAAACATGATTTGCTATGTTCTCAGACTAAAATTTGTGGAAAATATGATGCATGCAATGGATTTAGAATATCCAAAGCAATTTTAAAAGAATAAAGTTGGAGGATTTATGCTACCCAATTTCTAGACTATTTTAATTTTTTATTTTTTATTAACATATAATGTATTATTAGCCTCAGGGGTACAGGTCTGTGAATTGCCAGGTTTACACACTTCACAGCACTCACCATAGCACATGCCCTCCCCAATGTCCATCACCCAACCACCCTCTCCCTACTCCCCTCCCCCCGCAACCCTCAGTTTGCTTTATGAGATTAAGAGTCTCTTATGGTTTGTCTCCCTCCCGATCCCATCTTGTTTCATTTTTTCCAACCCTGTCCCCAAACCCCACACATTGCCTCTCAACTTCCTCATATCAGGGAGCTCATATGATAGTTGTCTTTCTCCGACTGACTTATTTTGCTAAGCATGATACCCTCTAGTTCCATCCACATCGTCACAAATGGCAAGATTTCAATTTTGATGGCTGCATAGTATTCCATTGTATATATACCACATCTTCTTTATCCATTCATCTGTTGATGGACATCTAGGTTCTTTCCATAGTTTGGCTATTGTGGACATTGCTGCTATAAACATCCGGGTGCACGTGCCCCTTCGGATCACTACGTTTGTATTTCAAGACTATTATTAAGCTAAGGCAATCAAGACACCTTACTGGCATGGTAATCAACAAACTAATCACTGTAACAGAACAGAGACAAGAAACAGAAACACTCCTTTAATTTTTGATGAAGACAATTTAATTGGGGAAAAAAAGAACAAACGTTGTTATAATAACTGGATATCCATATACAAAAAAGTCTCTACTTCACACCAAATACAAAAATTAATTTTAAATGGATTGCATACTTACCATAAAAGTAAAATAATAAAGCTTTACAACAAAAGGTAGGAAATATCTTCAACACTTGGAGGTACATAAATGTTTCTTAGACAAATCTTCACAATAAAAAATGGATAAGCTTTCAATAGATCCACCATTAAATCAGTTTTATGAAAGGCCAGTAAACACACTTGCATTCTCATTAGAGAAATGCAAATTAAAAACCCCAGTGAGGAAACAATAAAATAAAATTTAAAAATAAATTAAAAAATAAAAACAGTGAGATGCTATTTTCTATCCATCGAGATGACTGAAGTTTAAAAGACTGAAAATTCCAAATGTTGACAAGGATGTGGAACAACTGAAACTCTTCTGCCGTGTTGGTGGGAATGTAAAACAGGACGCCAGCGGTGTGCAGGAGCTAGTTTACACTGGCTCACAAGAACCAGTCGCGCACAACTCTTACCATCCAGCCTGCAATGACTTCACCGTGGGAGCCTGAAACTGGCCATGGCAGGAATTGGCAGGTTTGTGCTCATTGTTATGGGTGACCTTCTCCACCTCCTTCTCCTCCTCCCTCTCCTCCTCCCACTCTCTTTCTCTTCCTCCTTCTTTTTCTTCTTTTTCCTCTTCTCCCTCATCTCTTCCTCCTCTTCTTCTTTCATTTTTCTTCTTTTTTTGAGAGCCAGTTGATAGAGCACACTACTGGGTATAGCCATTTGGGGATAATTTATGGCAGTTTCTTTTAAAACTAAATGTATAACTCCTCTCTAACCTAGCAATTCCACACACAAAATGATTTCTACAGGAATGTTCATAGCAGCTTTATTCATAATAGCCACAGCCTACAAGCAATCCAGATGTCCCTTGGTAGGAGAAGGGCTAAACGAACTAGGGTACAGTCAGACATGCAACAGTTCTCAACGAGACAAACAAATAAACACTAACATGAATGAATCTCTGAAATATTATGTTGGGTGCAAAAAGCCTTATTCAAGAGTATATATTGTGTGATTGCATTTATACAAAGTTGATATAACAGGCAAAATTAATCCAAGGTTTTAAAAAAACCATAGTTTCTTTTCCTCTGGGAGGGGGTGATGGAAGTAGGGATTGATGAGAAAGGAGCATGAGGGCAGTTTTTGGGTAATGATAATGTTCTATAATTTAATCGGGATTTGGGTTAAACAAATACAAACACTTGTCAACACTCAGTGAATATATACTTAAGATTTGAGCATTTCACTCTTAATATTACCTGAAAAGAAAAAAAATACAAACAAATAATGGATTCTAGTTTACAATATACTTGTCAAATGTTTAGTATACTCATGTCTGCAACTGACTTAGAAATTCATCATAAAAATAAGACAGATCAGTGGATGGATAAAGTGATGGGTAGACCCATGATGAAGCAAATATAATGAAATCTTAATGGGAGACTCTAAGATGTGGGTTTGAGTGTTCACCACAAAATTCTTTAATGGTTCTACATATTTGAATATTTTCATAATAAAGTGTTGGAGAAAATTGACAGTTCTTATTTATAGAGTGCTCGCCACTGCCGGGTGCTACGTGACAAGCTTTATAGGCATGATCTAATTTAACCCTTACACCCATTGACTTAGATGCTGTTATCACTTCCATTTTCTGAGTAATTAAACTAAGGCTTAAAGAAATAAAGTTACTTGCCCAGGGTCATAGAGCAAATAAAAGAAGAATGACCTTAGTCTCCTCTGTCTCTTAACTATACATCACACAAATTTCCTCTCTGTGTGGAGGAAACAGAAAGAGGAAAAAAAAAACCAGAAAATCAAAAAGGAAAGCGATCTCCATTGGTAATAAACAAGAGATAGAAATGTTTGGTCAGAGTCCCCACTTTGCCACCTTGTAAGACCAAACTACAAGGAGGACTGGCTACATAATTTGTGGAGCTTAGTGCAAAATCAACACGAAGTACTCCTTGCTCAAAAATCGTTAAGAGCTTCAAGAAGGCGGGAGAGCGCCGACGCAGGCGCAGGGACCCTTCTGAGTCCCCACCCTGCGTGACCACACGAGCCACGCGCCCAAGCCGTGGGCACTGCGTCC
>PISX010020498.1:0-35564 GCA_004024625.1 Mellivora capensis | reverse complement strand
ATTTACCCTAAAGATACAAACGTAGTGATCCGAAGAGGCACGTGCACCCGAATGTTTATAGCAGCAATGTCTACAATAGCCAAACTATGGAAAGAGCCTAGATGTCCATCAACAGATGAATGGATAAAGAAGATGTGGTATATATACACGATGGAATACTATGCAGCCATCAAAAGAAATGAAATCTTGCCATTCGCAAAGCATTGTTCTTGATGTCTTTATGATTTCTATATTCGGATTTTGTTCTAGAGTAACTGGAAAGGGGAAATGGTGTTTTCAGTTGCCGAGAGGTTTACATGTTGATCAGGCACGTTGACAATGTACAATCCAACTCTCAAATTATTTTTTGAGAATCTCTTATGGGCAAGGTGCTCTGCTATACTGTCTGGAGATACAAAAAGGAACAAGACAGGAAGCATAGTCAAATAGAGGAAATAATATGTATACAGATACCCGTAATATAAGACAGTGTGATGAAGGCTTTGAGAGAGGGACGAAACAAGACCTGTCATTCAGAGGAGAGGAGAGGAGATATATTCTTGGGCTTATCAGAGAAAGATTATGACGAAAGGAAATACTGACCTTAAATCGAGACTCTTTTGGGTTTCTTTAGTTAGAAATGAAAGTGGAGGCAAATGGAGGCAGGATAAAACTTCCCACCAAATATCTTTTTTCCTTTGTTCACCGAATATTGATTGAGCACCTGCAGTACATAGTTGTGGTGTACAAGTAACTTGCACTCTGTCTGAGAAGAGAGACACTTACCTAACAAACACAGTGCTAGGGATAAATTCGGTGAAAGTCGTATGTGCTGAGTATACTGGGAGCACAGAGAAGGAAGTTATTTATTTTGACTAGAAGGGAAAGGAGATTATGTTTGACTGGGGCCTTAGGGAATAAATAGGAATCTTATAGTCAAGGAGAGAGAGAGAATGGCATTTCAGAGAGAAGAAATATCCTATGTGAATTGTTCAAGGCAGGGCTCCTCATAATGAGATTCCCGAACCTCTTCTACTGGCATCAGCCGCTATGCTTCTCTATACAGACTCCTGGCTTCACCCAGATCTACTGAGTTACAATCCCTTTGCGTGGAATCCAGAATTTGCCTTCTAATCAGGTTTCTGAGCTTGGTAAAGGCAGCTGAAGATTGCTGATGCGAGGGCAAAGTGAGTTGTGAGATGAAACTAAGAGTGTTTGGTGCCAAATCACAGAGGGACTTCAATAATGCATCAGGTTTGTTTCTCAAGTAATGAGGAGATACTGAAATTTTCTAAGTAGGTGAGCAAAGTGTATAATATATCACACATGTGAAGAGGCAAGAAGTTTCCAAAGCTACCACCATGCCTTCCCAACAGTAGCTACTTAACGCAATTGTTAATTGATTGCTTTTTCTTTCTCCTACAAATGTACGTACAAGTTTTTATAAAGCATTTTAAAGATAATCGAAATTCACTGTCTTTCTTATGTTTGTCAGTTGTTACTTTGGTTGTTGTGCGTAAACATATGGTGGATCCTCTTTGTAATGTTTATATAATGATTGCAGTTTTAACTACTTACGGCACACCCTGAATGTGTATGAGTTGTATTCATTTATAAATTTGACGAGGTAATTTTCAGTAGTCAGACTTCAGGTAGAGATGGTGGGCAGAAAAAACTGGCCTGCCAGTCAGCAGAAGGACCTACCTGGCATCCCAGTGTGGTCCTGTGAGCCTGTCACCCTCCACTGTGTTGTATGGGAGGGAGCACATGCTACATGGGTAATCTGGAGTCTGGGGACTTCAACTGTGTGTAGCTTTGAGGTAGGGAAGATATAATCCTTGAAACGTCCTATACGCTTCATCTTCTTCTATGGACTGCATGTCATCTTCCTCCTAGAGGTCATTGAAAAGGTGCCTTAACGGCCTCCCTTGTTATCTGAATGTCTGGAACTGTTACCACAGCACCTTTACCTTGGTCCCCACACTCCTTTCAGGGGGTTGTCTCTTATCTTTGGCAGGGAGAGTTTGCATTGTACTTCTAGTCTGCCAAGGGGTGGTTCTGCCTTGGGGTGGAGGAAGGACAATAACTCTGAGTACCAGGGTTTCCATCCTGGAACTGATGCAGCAAGGCCGGCTATGCATCTTTCCACAGAGCAACCACATGAGGCTTAATCTCTGCATAGCTGAAAAAGCAACAGTAATTTGCAGAACTCTTAAGTCTGTGCTGGGGCTGAGCAAGTAACGTAGGAACTCTAAGCCCATCGGGGTCTCATCTGAAGAAATGAGTCTTCAGCGTAAGCCTTGGGTCACTTACAGATTCTTAAAAAATTTCATTCCCTGTCTTATTCCCCCACCCCAAGAAAGAAAAAAACAAAAACAAAACACAGCAAAATAAGTGTCCATTAATTTTCACACAGAACAGCTGATGGCCAGCTCTTAGACTTTTTCTTGAGAAACTGGCTACCTCTACCTTTTGGCCTGGCCATGCAATGCCTGTTTACTGAAGTCAAGTGGGTAACTTGATGGGCCTGACACACTGTGAGTCTCTCTGTGTGCCGGTTACAGAAATCCTTACTTTCAAATGAAGGTTGGCTCTGGGAGACACAAAGAGTATACATATCTCTTAAGCACACTCCAAAGAAAACTGGGAGGGTCTGCTGAGAGCTTGCTAGAAGTAGTGAAGGGGTGGTGCGTTTAAGTGTGTCAGGTTAATCGGCACGGATAATTGAGCTTTGACTGTAATTGTAAGCATTTTGTCTCTCATTATGGTCCCTGATGGGACCATGAGAAAGGCAGACCAACCAGTAGGCCTCTGTGAAGGTGGAGGTTGGGCTCTGGGTGTGACCTAGAAGCACTTCTGTCAGATCACTCTTAAGAAAAAAGGCTTAGTTTGCAGTTCCTGGAGGTGGAAATACATCAATCTGAAAGCAAAATACTAAGCATTTGGGGTCTATAGATTTGCAATGATATGCCCAAACTTTTCATAGTTTCCTCACATTTGCAAAGCTATTAACGTCGGGAGTGGCTTTTTAGGGTTTAAACCTCCAAATGGGGGCGTCTGGGTGACTTAGTCATTAAGCGGCTGCCTTTGGCTCAGGTCATGATCCAGGGTCCTGAGAATGAACCCCACAGGGTCCTGGATTGAGCCCCTCATTGGGGGGGGGTGGTCCTTGCTCAGTGGTAGGCTTGCTTCTCCCTCTCCCATGCTTCCTGTTTGTGTTCCCTCTCTCTCTCTCTCTCTCTGTCAAATAAATAAATCTTTAAAAAAATATTAAAAAAATAAACTTCTAAATGCTTTTTGGAAGTTAACAGTAAATAAGAAAAGTAAATAAATAAAAAAATAAGTGTAGGAATAATTTATTCATACATATATCCTATATTTCACATTTCTATTTATATAATAAATTTGTGCTTTGTTCTGGTGTTATGGGTATTACCCTTCCCCATCTCAAAACTCATCCCTTGCCAGTTGTCTTCCCGGGTACCAGAGCCTTTCTGTGGAATAGCAGAGCTTCCAGTCCCCTCATGGCTATTGCTTAAGAAACCTCGGTGTGTTAGGGAGGCATCATTTCTGGGTAATCTTCAGGGGTAAGGAATTGAAGTAAGAAAGAGGCTGGAGTTGAGAGGTCATGTTGAGGGCAGGTATATTCCCAGGGATGTTCTCAGCTGCATGTCTGTGGACAAAAGCCACTCTGTCTGTGAAAACACATGCAATGGGCGCTTGCTTACCTTCAAATGAAGGTAGTGAGGAGCTGCCACAGAAGCACCTTCTACCTGAAATGGTGAAGAGAGGAGCAGCTGCCTGCCCTCTGGAGGCCGTGCAGGCCTGGGAGATGGTCATTTAAGAGTAACTGGTGTTACCATGAGAGACTATGGACTCTGAAAAACAACCTGAGGGGTTTTGAAGGGGCAGGGGGTGGGAGGTTGAGGGATCCAGGTGGTGGGTATTATGGAGGGCACGTATTGCATGGAGCACTGGGTGTGGTGCAAAAACTATGAATTCTGTTACGCTGAAATGAAATAAAAAAAATGAAATTAAAAAAGAAGCAACTGGTGTTGTCCAGATAGCCTCTCTATGAGTATTCCAAACTGTGAACTTGATTTCTTTGTAGGGTTCTGGAAGGTAGCATGAAAATGTTAGAGCACTAGCAATGACTAGAATCATCAAATCCTCTCTGCTTTGCAGGTCAGAGACTAGAGATTATATCTGGTTTAGAAACCTGGAGGAATGAGACATTCATTATGTTTGGATTTGTGGAATCCATACACACTGCCAATATAAATGTAGCATAGAGCAATTTATTAAGAACATTCACCTGTTTGATACAACCATGATTCATAAATAGCCAGAAAGACATTAGCCCTATCTTAAGATTGAGCAAAGAGAAGTCAAGTGACTTTTCCAGGGTCACAAAGCTAATAAATAGAAATCAAGGTGTGGGACCCAGGATGTCTGACTCTTAAGTCCATGTTTTTTCCTATTGCATAGGGCTGATGCTAATATTGCATGTTGCAATAAAATACAGTGCTTTTAAAGTTGAGAAAACAAATAGTCTGTGTTCCTAGCTCCTGTACTTTATCAGAGTCATCACTCTTCAGGGGACATGTCACATGATGTCTAAAACATTGTTGTGATCTGAAGATACTCAGTTTGAAGGCAACCACAGAAATCAGCTGCAAGTCCTCAGAGGAGGGATGAAGGAAGTGGAGCCCATGAGGATGAAGTGATTTGGCGAAGGTCAGAAGGCTGCTTCCAGACAGAACCAGCTGTGAAGCCCAAACACCTTGACTCCTACCTCAGGAACCTCCCCTGTCATAAGGGAGTCTCCTGCCATTGATGAGGTAGCACCACATACGTGACAAAATCAAGTTTGTTACTCACAATGATCCATACGGTAACATCAGATGAGTGGGTCTGTGAGAAAGTCTGTGGTACTCTTCAGCAGCCGGAATGTTTTCATAGTAAGATATTTCATCCTAGGGGCTGATAATTATTTCTAAAACAGAGACAAGTACACAGCTACTTGCTTTGCTTATAATGGCTGTGACAGAAGGACATCCTGAAGACCAAGTGTGGTCTTTTCAGATCAGCAGGCTAGGAGGACTAACACTTGATTTATTTATGTAGTAAAATGTAGTATTGATTTGGACTCTATCCCGACACATGGCAAACTGGGACACTTAGAGAAAAGATCACCAAGCTAGGAGAGGAAAGACTTGGGGTCAAGTCCTGGTGTGTCTCTTACTGTTCTGTGACTTTGAGCAGGCTGTTTGCTATCTGAAGATACCCCTTACCTGGCAAATGGCACGATGCCAGAGCTGTCCTGCCCACCCCCGACACGGTCGTTGTAAAATGAGTGTCCACTGGGTTACATATTCTCAAACATCCTATATATCTATAACTGATTAATTTTAGCCCTACAACCCCACAAATTTTGGTGTTTCCTACTTGAGATACTTCAAAGGGAGTACTGTGAAATGACCAACATTTTCCCAAGAATGCTAGACTGAGAAATATGGATCATGTCATGAAAGGATATCTTCAGTCTATTATCTGGATATTTCAGAGAAGTTTGCACATGGCCATGAACTTGCTCAACAACATGCGTCAGTCTTACCACTTGACTGTATTATGTGTAACTTGAGGGCAGGTATCTGTGTCTTACTCATCTCTGTGATCCAAAACAAGATTCATAATATCCACCAGTTACCCAATATGTATTACCTGAGTGTCTTTTAAAGTTCTTTACATGTATCATTATTAGACCTATAGACTTGCTTGGATTAATAAAAAGAAGCACTTTGGGCATTTTCCTATAATGTTTATACTTCTATTAACTTCATCGGATGTGTTTTGCCTTGATTTATCAAACATTACACTGGACTAGTAGCAGTGAATGGGCCACATAGAACACACCCTTCTCATTGAGCATTTTTCAGCAAGGGTCAAGCTTGAATCTATACCTTGCAGGTAAGATATGGGTATTATACTTATATGTCCACCTGGCCTATTGCCTATCCTCCTCTTGCTCAAATTCCTTCAATAGCTTCCTTTTTAGTATTTTATCAAATCTAACTGCCACCTGCTTTGCTAAATCTCTATTTTGTATGAAATTGGCCTTAGTCTTTATTGCAAAGAGCTCTTTGCAACATACTGCATTTTCTCTTGTACATATAGTAAGAAAACACTGGCAAAGACCTGGGATTTGGTTATTTTCTTTGGTTATTTTCAGGTTATCACTTCAGTAATTGAGAACTACCTGAAATTCTATGGAGAGTTGGAAAAATCACAGGCATGGATTATCTATTTTTTATTTATTTATTTATTTATTTATTTATTTATTTATTTATTTTAGAAAATAGTAGCATTCAGGAAGCTTTCAATGAGCTACCAGAGACAACAGTTCGAGTGATAAAGGTTTAGTGTTTCATTGAAATGGGCTCTGGTTATTCCTGTGAAATCCCTATACTGAGCACAGATGCTGGTATTTTAAATCCATACAGACCTTGTTATTACAAAGGATTACAAAGACCTCGACAAAAGTCTTTGTGTCATCGTGTTACAGAGTGTCCAATGGGAAGACAAAGGAGTTGTATGGAACATTAATGCTTGAGAAACTGAACCAATGTGTAAAGAGGAAAAGTGTTGACTGGTGACACTAAGAAGAGCACTATTTTTTCAAAAGGAAACCAAGAGATCCTAGATCAGAGTGGACTGGATTTTGATGTTAAATAATTCCTGTTCTCACCCAATGAATAAAATTTCTGAGCATCCACTATGGGCTTGACACCATTCTAACACTTGGGGGAACCCAAAGGGGCTAAGAGAGGGCACCTGTTTTGGAGTTAGGAAAAAAAAAAGTCTTTCTTCCCTTTTTATCTCTGGAACCAATTGAAAATAAGACACAAGTCATCTGGCAGTCAAAATAATAGCTTTATTACTGATAAAACCAATTGGAGAACATGGACAAATGGACTTGCTAACAGCACCTTTTCTAAGTCTAGATGCTTAAACACTCTAAGAAGAGTTTGGGTTGGCAGAGTGGACACACTTATAACCATTATCGTCCAACTTGTCTTGCCTTTTGAGCCAAAACTAGTAGCTTTTAAGTTGATTAGCTTTACCTCATAACATTTGTAGCACCTAGTAAACAGTTATTTCTCCTTTCACTGGGAAAAACCAGCAAGGAGCAATGAGAAGGGAGACCTAGAGTGTTACATTAGTAGAAGTAACCTCATGGAATTTTTGAGGTCAGGGGAATAAATGTCTCCACCTAACATTCTCCATCTTTTTTTCCCTAACATATGAGCTTAATGCCTAAGTTCATAGTAAAATGACAGTGTCTTTGTCTCTCAGAAAAACAGATCATTAGTATAACAGGCAAGCCCTGCTCTAGTATTTGTGATACAGTGCCCCAATATTAGCTGTTATTTCATTTTGAATATATTCCTGGGACCACTGATGGCAAGTTTAGTTTTGGACTTTAGATAGCCTTTGAAAAGATTCAGAGTAGTACTTTAGGCTAAAATGTATTTCCTGTTTTATATCTCTTCTTTTTAAAAAAAGGCATTTATTTGAGAGAGAGTGTGAGCAAGGTAGGAGAAGGAGTAGAGGAGGAAGGAAAAGAAAAGGGAGAGAATCTCCAGCGACTCCATGTGCTGAGTGTAGAGCCCAGTGTAGGGCTTGCCACAAAGTTTGATCTCACAGCCCTGAGATCATGACCAGATCTGAAACCAAGGGTTGGGCGCTTAACTGACTAAGCCACCCAAGCACCCCTTTTATCTCTTCTAAAATTGTATTCTCTCATATTGTCTAACATCAAAGGTTCTGAAAGAAACTTGAAGGACCAAAATTGACATCATGGAGATGCCCCCAGTTTGGATATAACCCAATTCTCACTACTAAATTCCTGAGGAGACATAAAGTACAAAATCAAATTTTCTTGTCCTTTTATTAAAATTCAAATTAATTGAAGTCCAACTATCTCCTTAAGGATTTCAGTAGGTAGGATTTGAAATTTTTGAACTTGATATGGCAAGAAGGACTTCTAGATTTTTATTGCTTATAGAATGTTTGTGGATTACCACTTCATCTCCATGATATGGTCAACTCATGATTTCCACAGTCAGAAACAGAAGTTTCCACATGACTGTGGAGATCAATCTAGTTAACATTTATTGACTACTTTCTATTGCAAGGCACTACAGATAGTAGAGAGATGACTGAATATGTAATTTTTGTCCCTCAGAGGTTTATAACCAAGTAAACTGGGTAAAATGGAACAGCAGGTTGATGTACCAGATCTCTTTCTCTCTCTGGTTTAACCTAAATTACAAATACCATTTCTAGTTTTTTCTTCTCAGTTCTATCCCAGACATCATGTTTAATCACATCCATGTGTCTTTTATTTTTGTGTTTTCTTTCAGAAATGACCCTTTTCTCTTCCTTCTTATGTAGGCAGCCTTTAAAGGCCAGTTAAAATATCACTTCTTTGGCTAAAACGGTGCTGGTTTTCTGGAAAGAGATGTTTAGACCCTCCACTGGCTCCCTTACATAGTTTTCTTTTCTACCTCCATTATGACACCCATCCTCTTGTTTTAAAGTCACAGGATATGTTCTTGTTTATTCATTCTTCTGTGATGCATTGTAATGATGGTGCTGATTCTTTACCTTTGCCTGTATCTATGCCCTTTACTATGTGCCTTTAAGGGTCTTCCCACCAAGAGGCAGAATTTATTTCCTTGCTCTTTGATTATAAATTTGCCCGTGTGACTTGCTTTGGCCTAGGGGATGTTTGCAGTCATGACACAGAGTCTGGAAAAAGAACTTGAGTACTTCTGGTTGTACTTTTCTACTTCTTCCACTGCCTTGAGAATATTCCTGGGCTAGCCTCTTGGTGGATTCCCACTTGGTGGATCTCAATTCCACCAGCCAAAGCCAGTCTAGATCAGCCAACAGCCAATAGCCAACTGACCTCCAGACATGTGAGTAAGCCCAGCCACGTTACAGAATAACGTCTTATTTACAGTCTAGACTGTATCACTGACCCACAGACTTGTCACTTTAATAATTGCATGGTTATTGCTTAATGCTGCTGGATTTTGTGGTCAGATGTCAGATAGCTATTTTGTGGAAATAAATAGCTGAAATCCCTTCTGTTTCCTCCATTAGACTGTGAGTTTTCTGCAAGTAGAGATTGTGTAAGATTCAAACTTCTTTCCCCATACCTAGCATAGAGAAGAGAGATTTGTTTGCTGGATAAAAAATAGCCTAGATAAATAAATGAGTATCATACACCCAAATTAGAGATTATACCAGTTGATTAAATTTGGCTTTGAAATATACAATAAAAAGTTTTGGTGGTTGTAGCCCTTTTATTTTTCTTAATGTTTTCCCTAGGCTAACATTTATGATGTTTATATACCTTATATCAAAATTTGAAGAACAGACATCTAAGAAGTAAAGAAGCAATAGCAAACAAGTTGGGGATGAAATGAAAATTTCACTGTTCATCAGCTAGCTGACCATATGACATAAATAACCCACTGATCCCACGTGTCACTGCTTGGTGTAGCTATCAACTATGATCAGAAAAAAATATTCCAAGCTATGATTTTCATCCTAACTAAAATGGCTATTGCCTGACACTGAAATAGTTCAGCTTATTATTAGGGTAAACTTAATAATTATTTAATTCCTAAGGATGATTTAATTCCTGTTTGCTTGTATATATTTTAGTGATTACAGAGTGGCCAGTTAAGGAAACAGAAACAAATGGTTTAATATTTGTCTGCTGGTCTCCTATTGATGAGGTAGTCCTAATGGATAAAGGGTTTTTATGGTACTTTATTAGTTTTTGATTGAAGCTGAAACATAAATAGGATGTTAATTGGGAAGTTGAGTGAGCACTAATGATAGGAACCAGTTGGGAAGAATGCATGCAGACAGCAAATCAGGAGTCTATAATTCCTTGAAATGGGAGGCTGCCCCTGGGTCACAGTCTTCCTTAAGTTCATACATAATGTCATGAATCATATGTCCATTTTGAACTTGCTAAAAAAAAACTGAGATACTACAGGTTTGGGGAAAATAATCAAGAAAGATCTATCTCTTCAGACAAATTCCTCTCTATTTGGCAAACACTGAATAAACATTATAAAATTAAGATACTCCTAGAATCTTTTAGAGGTGGGGAAAAAGAAGGAAAAACCAATTTTGGTAAGAGGTTAACAAAATATAATTAGGAGATTTACCTAAGAACTTCCTTACCTATCAAATGTCATGCTGGCTTGAAATGTTTTAATATGACAAGCATGAACTTTTCAGTAGAGATATGGTTTTGAATGTTACTGGAAAAGAGCAGTGGACCATTAAGGTCCTCATTTAAGTCTTCAGGACTACATTTTTGGATAGTAACTAGTAACTCGTACATCATAGTATGGGTTGGCATTTTCAGTTTGCTTTTTTCTCACTCTTAGGTCATGTTATAGTGAGATTGTGGCCTACACCTTAACCCATTTATCAGAACCATAAAGTGAATTCTGTGATTCTTATGGTAAAGTTAAGTTCACTTCAAGGTTTTAGTGGAAGACATTGAAAATGGTCATCACTTATTTGTGCTCAGAGCCATTAGGACATTTTGTTGTATGTCTTAAGTTAGATAGCAGTCAGATATTAAGGCAGCCTCTGAGAAGAAACTTGGTATCATGAAAGGGCATGAGATTTAGTAGGAGACAGATCTGCATTCTAGTCTCTACTCTTCCATGTACTAATTTGCAATCTTAGTTGGTAACATAGCCTAGCTGAGGTTCCATTTCCTTATTTGTGAAATTGGGTTAATATAAGTATTATGGATTAGTATAAGGAAAGTGTATGTAGCAGGAATTCAAAACACATTAGAGTTCCTCCCACACACTCCAGTATTTTTGGTTTCCTCATGTTCGGGTCATATAAACTGGAGTGAATAAAACAAATGACTGGCTGTGAATGAAGTCATGACAGTCCAGGATTATTACAGACCTGTTAGTCGGACTGTACTGAGCTGGACTCTCTTGCTACCTTAATTACCATTCTGAGCTTTGCCACTGGGGTGCTACAGTTGGATTAAAGTCAGTAGTTGAGTATGAAACCCAGGGGTACTAACTCATTAGTAGCCTTCTCAGACAAGCAAGCTATGGACGTCATTGTTTTTGCCTCTTTAAGCTAAAGAGGTTAAATGAAATAAAAAAAAAAAAAGTTTTCAAGTACTTGATGATTTCAACTGAGCTGGATATTTAATCTGCTCCACCTTTAACTGATGAAACTATAAGGTGCAGAAACATGATAGAGTGATTTAAACCCAACACTAATAGAAATTTGCTAATATACACACATGCAAAGATGTACACATGGGACATTCATGCATAGATGCTCACATACACACTTTAGTTATTTACATTCAGAAAAACAATTCTATTTTCAATCTGAGATAAGTGCTTTTAAATGTAAACTTTGCTACCCATCCCATTTCTACTGAACACTGAGCTCTAGAGAAAGCATTCAGGAATATGGTAAGGTCTGTGAGATTTAAAGGAGAAAATATGACCATACAAAAGATATGGGAAGGAGTCCTCACAGAAGAGAGAGGCAAATAATTCTTTCCCTATCAATTTTTGCAGGAGGAGATGCAGATCTCTCCAGGACAAACAAAAACTGAAAGAATTTGCGATCATCAAACCAGTTGTACAAGAAATATTGAAAGGGGTCCTCTAAGCAAAGAGAGAGCCTGTAAATAACATACATAGAAAGGAACAGAGACAATATACAGTAACAGTCACCTTACAGGCAATACAATGGCACTAAATCCACATCTTTCAGTAGTTACCTCGAATGTAAATGGGCTAAATGCCCCAATAAAAAGACACAAGGTATCAGAATGGATAAAAAACCAAGACCCATCAATATGCTGTCTACAAGAAACTCATTTTAGACCCAAAGACACCTTCAGATTTAAAGTGAGGGGGTGGAGAAGCATTTGCCACGCTAATGGACATCAAAAGAAAGCTAGGGTGGTAATCCTTATATCAAACAAATTATATTTTAAACCAAATACTATAAGAAGAGATGAGGAAGGACACTATATCATACATCAAGGATCTGTCTAGCAAAAAGATCTAAAAATTTTAAATATCTATGCCCCTAACATGGGAGCAGCCAATTATATAAGCCAATTAATAACAAAATCAAAGAAACACATTGACAGTAATATGATAATAGTAGGGGACTTTAACACCTCCCTCACTGAAATGGACAGATCATCTAAGGGACTTTACTACCTCCCTCACTGAAATGGACGGATCATCTAAGCAATAGATCAACAACAAAATAAGGGCTTTAAATGACACACTGGACCAGATTTTCTTCACAGATATATTCAGAACATTCCATCCCAAAGCAACAGAATACACATTCTTCTGTAGTGCACATGGAACATTCTCCAGAATAGATCACATCCTGGGTCACAATTCAGGTTTCAACCCATACCAAAAGATTGGGATCATTCCCTATATATTTTCAGACCATAATGCTTTGAAACTTGAACTCAGTCACAAAAGGAAAGTTGGGAAGAACTCAATTACATGGAGGCTAAAGAGCATCCTACTAAAGAAGGAATGGGTCAACCAAGAAATTAAAGAAGAATTTAAAAAAATCATGGAAACAAGTGAAAATGAAAACACAACTGGTTAAAATCTTTGGGATGCAGCAAAGGCAGTCCTAAGAGGAAAGTATATAGCAATAGAAGCCTTTCTTAAGAAACAAGAAAGGTCTCAAATACGCAGCCTAAACCTACACATAAAGGAGCTGGAGAAAGAACAACAAAGCCTAAACCCAGCAGGGGAAGAGAAATAATAAAGATCAGAGCAGAAATCAATGAAATAGAAACCAAAAGAACAGTAGAACAGACCAATGAAACTAGGAGCTGCTTCTTTGAAAGAATTAATAAGATTGATAAACCCTGGCCAGAGTTATCAAAAAGAAAAGAGAAAGGACCCAAATAAAATCATGAATGAAAGAGGAGAGATCACAACCAACACCAAAGAAATACAATTATAAAAACATATTATGAGCAGCTATATGCCAACAAATTAGACAATCTGGAAGAAATGGATACATTCCTAGAGACATATAAACTATAAAAACTGAACCAGAAAGAAATTGAAAACCTGAGCAGACCCATAACCAGCAAGGAAATTGAAGCAGTCATCAAAAATCTCCCAACAAACAAGAGCCCAAGGCCAGAAGTCTTCTCAGGGGGAATTCTACCAAATATTTAAAGAAGAATTAATACCTATTCTCCAGAAACTGTTCCAAAAAATGGAAATGGAAGGAAAACTTGATCCCAGACAAAGATCCCATCAACAAAGGAGAATTATCAATATCCCAGATGAACATGGAAGCAAAAATTCTCACCAAAATACTAGCCAATAGGATTCAACAGTATATTAAGAGGATTATTCACCAGGACCAAGTGGGATTTATTCCTGTTCTGCAAGGTTGATTCAACATTCACAAGTTAATCAATGTGTAATAATACATTAATAAAAGAAAGAACAAGAACCATATGATACTCTCAATAGGTGCAGACAAAGCATTTGACTAATTACAGTATTCTTTCATGATTAAAACTCTGCAGTATAAATATAGAAGGTACATACCTCAATATCATAAAAGTTATCTATGAAAAATCCACAGAGAATAATGAGTGCTGTGAATTGTGTAAGACTGATGATTTGCAGACCTGTGCCCCTGGGACAAATAGTACAGTATATGTTAATAAAAATAATTAAAAATTAAAAAATATTAAAAAAATAAAAACTTAAAAAAAAAGTAAAAAACAAAACCCACAGCAAATATCATCCTCAATGGGGACAACCTGAGAGCTTTTCCCCTAAGGTCAGGAACACAGCAGGGATGTCCACTATCACCACTGCTACTCAATATAGTACTAGAAGTCCTAACCTCAGTGATCAGACAACAAAAAGAAATAAAAGGCATCTGAATGGGCAAAGAAGAAGTCAAACTCTCACTCTTTGTAGATGATATGATACTTATGTGGAAAATCCAAAAGACTCTACCCCAAAACTGCCAGAACTCATACAGGAATTCAGAAAAGAGATGCTGATCTCATGTATGTAGCTAATTTCTAGTTATTGTAGGTCATAAGACTAAAACCTACATAAGGTGCTGTACTTTCCCCTCTCTCCTTACCTCCAAACTTACAGCATGGGTTCTGGGAAACCATCTCTGTGTTGACTTCCACCGCCTGCTGTCTGCAGAGAGACAAAGCAGGTAACCTGATCTTGTTTTTTCCCATCTGACTATGGAGTGTTATTGGATCTAAGAGAGGGATTATGGCAGGAGATCTTAAACGAGGACCTCAAAAATCTGTAGAGGATTTTGGGAGATATGTGAAATGCATTTAACTCTTTATTTAAATTATAAAAAAAAGCAGCAGGAGTAAGTAAGGAGCATTCAGAGAGCAGGATGAGACTATGAAAGCAAGAATTCTGCAAGGGTACAGGTGTGTCAAAACGAATGAACTTTTAACTCCAGTATAAATGGGTTCTTCCAGCAGAAATTCTCCTAGCACAAAGAAGAGAGCCTCGGGGAAAGGATTTAGGGCTGAAAAAGAAGCCCTCATATGCCATTTTATTATCTTTGTTTTTATAGTTATATCACATTAACTTTCATGAGGCAAAATGTCTATCAAGCTTTAGAACTATATGAGAAATTTTAAGAAAAATGATTATACATTCAAGTCAGAAAATATACTCTGGATAGTCAGTTAAATCTTTTTTCTTCTTTTTAAAGCTGAATTTTTAAAATAGGAGCTTTTTATATTTTGTGCTATGTGACATAACCTAAAAAAACTTAGAAAATCCTGTGATAAAATTTTAAAGTGAAGTGTTTTGAGTGGTAAAAAGAATATGATGTGAGAAATCTTTTGACATAAAGATGACAAGCAGGTAGACAGAAAAGACTTATGCATGCTTGTTGAAGAAAAAAAAAGTACCAAAAAAAAAAAAAAGATACATCATATAATAATGGCCTGGGATGAGTTGTTTTCTTTGTGTTTCTTAGATAAAATCTATTTAACGATTTTAACATTTATCCATTAAATTTTTTTCCATTTGAAGTATAATTCAAAACTAAATATCAATCTTCTGAAGGTTAAGGCAGGTATTTATTTTAAAATGAAAAAGGATTACAGATTTTCCACACAAGTCATAATATAGAAGAGATGTATAGTTGGAGACTTTCTGGGGAAATGTTTTTGTGCCATGACTCTTCTCCATGAAGACTTGTAATGATGATAAACCTCTATTCCTACAAGGGGAGAAAAGCATTTCAGAAGAAATGTAAAATTTTCTTCCCAGGTAAAAGCAACCTGTTCTGTAATTTAATTCAAAGCCAATGTTTGGAATTTCAAGGGGAAGATGAAAAAAAATCTCTTTGGTGTTCAGTAAATTGGTTTTAAAATTTACCTGTGGGGAATGAAAGACATTTTCCCCTGAAGGAAGGTTTCCATTACCCTTCTTACCACCTGACTTGGCTGAATTTGTGAAAATAGAGAATGGCATACGAAAAACGAGATGGTTTCAACTGTTAATCATTGACTATTATGATGTCAGGATTGTGTGTTTTTAAAAACTCCCCACAAAGGAAAGAAAATATTTATTTATCTGTCATGATGTTGTTCATCAAATTATATTATTCAAATATCCATTTTTGCAAAAAAACCTAGTGTCTTTCCAGAATCACAGGGGATGTGCAAAGTCAATGGCCACTCCAAATGTTGTGAGTTGGCAAGGGCCTTAGGCCTCAGAGAGGACTTTGGGATCTGTGATTCCATACTGGACCACAACACTTTTTTTTCTGATTGGAAAATTACAGCCTGGAATATGGGCAATGGTACTTGTAATTAAAAAATGCTCAGGGATCTCAGAATGTTAAGCTGATTAAACGTTCAGCTTATGTGGTTATTGTTTGGTACTTGGAGAACTATAAATTATCCCCAAACAACAAAATAGAATGCTCCCAAGGTTCTTCTCAGAACAATTATCACTTTATACCAGTTAATAGAAATTCACTACACTACCATTTACTCATCAGTTACCAACTACTAGGCATTCCAACAGACTCAATTTCTTTACATTATCTAAAGATGAGAAAACAGAGACCCAGAGATTTTTTGGAATTTGCCCAAAGTTATGATGTAAAACTCATATCTACAGATTGAACTCATATCTACAGTTTTCAAAATCTCATGATGTTTTGCTACAACATATTGCATTCCAAACTGAGAAAAAACATAATAGTTAAGTTCAGCAATTCCAGGACATCCCAAACAATAGTGACTTAAATTTTATTTCTCCCTTTTGTCATAGTGCAGATTTCCATGCCAGAATCTGCCTGGCAGTTCCATGGTATTGGGGACTCAGGCTCTTTCTATCAAGTTGCTGTGCCTTCAGTAGGGGGTGTGGTTATTGTCTCTAAGATTCAAGAGGGCTCATGACCATGTCTGCTTAAGCCCATGGAATGGGGTGGGGGATGGAGGTGGGGAGAGAGGGCATGGTGCTCACTTTTCCTCATGTGCTGTGAATTGAACTTGCCCATGTAGTCATGCCTAGGGAAGGGAGATGGAAAAGGAAGTTTTATTGTGAATAGCCAAGAGATTAGATACAACTAGGAGGTTCTATTATTATGGAAAAAAAGGAAGGACAATTATTAGAAGTAAATTAAGGCCATGACAGAGACTTTTCATACGATAGAGCCTACCTGTATCATTTTAGTGAAAGTTACAGAGAAGCCATGTAATTTAGCCAAGGTTATATGGAAGTGGGTAGCACAGCAAGTCTAGAAAGCAGTTCTCCTGACTTCTAGGCCTGTTCTTTTCTACCATATCAGATTGGCTCTACAGCTTCACTGCTGCAGGTGAAAAAAAAACAATACTGACCAAATTGGACCACTAGTGTCTGAATTATGTTCATTTACACATAAAACATTCCCAAAGGATCCCAAAGGCTCTGTGCTCTTCTTCCATGAGTTAATTTGGAAAATGCATAAATATTTGTGCATACTTGTTCTTCTTTGATGAAAATTTTTTGAAAAGGGCTTTAACTGCATAACTGTAGAACTGTATTATGTAGGATTTTAGTGCAATTTTCTAATGGACAGAGAGAGAGAATAAGTTCTGGAATCTATTACCCTGTGCATTTCACTTGGATTGCCTGACAGATCATTGGAACTTAATTTTAATTAAAAAATATGGTGCATCATAGCCTAATAATCTATAGCCTCACACTGCCATGCAATTTTTGGAAGGCAATAGAAAATTAAAATCATTCTTGGGTATTGAAAATGTTTATGTGTTCAGCCCATGGACCAATTCACAATTTAATTCTGATTCTTTAAAGACCTATGCTTTGCGAGCACATTGGTTAAGAAAAAAATTAAATTTACTGTGACACATCATCAACTTTGTGCAAAGCTGCTCCCCCGAAGGAGTGGTTGGATAGACAATAGATTGTGCAGGCAGTGAGCAAAAACAAAAACTGAAGTGGAACAGAGACTAATTCTTCCAGCTCCTACTATCAGCTCTCCACTATCACATGTTTCCATCCACAGGAGCGCCACTTGTTCCGTCTTGCCTGAATGTCTTGTGCAAATGTTCATCAATACCAATAACAACATTTTCTGTGTATCTGTGCTTTATGCCTTATGAAGTCCTTATGAGATGTAATTTCATCAGAAAAGCAACCCAGTGAGGTAGATGAGGGACAAGTAATAATTCCATTGGTGCAGATAAGAAAATCAGTCATAAGGGGAGCTGTTGTGAGATATGCTGATTTTTTGCAAAAGTAGAAAAAGGGAGAGTCGTGTTTGACTATGAGTTTGATATTTGTCTTTTGGAGGCAAGTGTTTGATGTATACAAATGTGTGTTTCTGAGATGGAGGGCCAGGTGGCAAATTGGAGTCATCCCATCATTATGTCCATTATGGAAATGGAAATAATATCCAGTTCATCAGTTGAATGCTTTACACAGCTACACTCTGATTCTGTAGGTGAGATCGCTCTCTTTTTTTAATATGTGAATTTTAAAGAATTTTAATTCTGGGAGGCTGGAGTATTCATGCTAAGTTTTACTTTTCTGTCTTTTCTTTCTGTCAGTGTCTTTTACTATGCCCAGAGCCCCTGCTGTCCTGCCATTTCTTGTTGTATTACTTTGTCTCTGCACTCTATATCATGGCTCCATTTTCTACTCAGTTTAAGAACCTTATTTTGCCATCCGATTTTCTCTTGAAAAGCCTGTCCGCCATCAGGAGATGTAGATATAAATCAGGATAGAGAGAGACGTAGACATGTATACAGGCACAGATAGACATTTGGGTGCCTGACTGACTACTACTTTTCCCTGAAAGGCCATGGTCGATGTGATTGTGTGGTCAGTACAAGATTTTCCCCTTGTGATATGGTAAAGAAGAAAACAATTGCCTTCTTTTCTTTGGGTCCATTTATTTTGACCTCTCAAGAGGTCAGACTTAGCCAGATCAGTGGCACTGACAAAATTCTATTACAAACACACTGAGGCATAATTTGCTTATACTTTGGCTTCTCAATGATTTTTACTGAAACTAACATTTTTTTTCCTGACATTTTTATAAACTGAATGAATACATGGACTTTGGCTTTCCTTTAGATCTTCTTGATCCTTTGTAGTGTGATATCTCAAGACTCTCTCAGTTTATCTTGTAACACTGAAAAGATAAAATTAAATAAAAAAAAAGACTCTCTCAGTTTGGTTTGCTACCATACCATAAGATTTAAGAAATAAGAACTATTTATTGAGTTTTAGTAGCCTTGGACCACATCACTAGCTTTCTATGCTCTCTGTGTATCCTTTTCTCCATGCTCCCATCTTTTCAAACAAGGATTTGAGGACAAAACCAATTTTCTATATCTGCAGGCTAGTAACTTCCCTGGCACAGAATATTCTAGGTTTTATCCTGGCTAGGGGTTATTGCTGTCCGAAATTGAGCCTTCATGGAGGGTCTTTAATCTCTTCTAAGGACTTAACTGGTTACTTTGCTGTTTCACCAGTTAAGGTGCCTGATGCCCTGAAATTCCCTGTGAATTTGCTGGTGACCTCATTCATCAACCTTTGGGATAGCAGTCTGTGTTCTGATCTCTGCTTTTTGATAAGAGGTACTTGAAGATCTGAGCTTGGCTCATAAGGAGGCTTCCCAGGCAAAAGGTAAATTTTTGGAATTGGCATTTCTGGTAAGGCTTTCATTGTGAAAACACTGAAAGCCCTTGTATAAGCAAAGAAGAAAGATCTCAGGGTGGCTGGAACTTTTGCCTCCTTCCTTCAGGCACCCATTAAAGACTGACTGTGAACTCAAGTCATAGCTAGGAATGAGAGTAGTATTATAGAGTTATATTGTTTAGTGTTTGTATGTCTAAGTATATATGGATGTTTTTACTGCTTCTGAGTGTTCAATTTGTTGGCTTTGTTCTGAATTTGACAGAGAAGAGCAACTCTATTACTTCAATGATTGTGATTTATGGATAATTTGTGAAATGAGAGAAAAATTATTATTGCAAGTTTTTTTCTTCATAGTGATCTATTTTTGGATTTTTTTTTTTTTTACCTATACTGTGAATATAAAGATTTAAAGAAATTTAGAAAGGTAAAACCTAACATTAAAGGTGAATCTGAGTAAAAAGCATGAAAAATAGTAGCACACATCAAGGGTTACTTGTAGAGGGCTCTTTCTTACAAACAAAAACAAAAACAAAATATCAGCAAGAATTTTTATGTCCTGTTATTAAAACAAAAGAAACCCTGAAATAACTTGTCTCCATATTGTATCATAAAATCATAAATATAGGGCTTTGCAATAAAAGGCGACATAATTCTACCTTTTATTGTTTTAGTAAATTTATGGGAAGAGAGTGGAAAATATTACAGTCATTGCACATCTTTTTAAATTTAATTCAGTGATTTTTTTTCCCCCTCTATTTCTTAGGACCTGTCCTATCTGATGAGCCAGCCTGTTACAAATCTCTCCATTCCCTTTGTAAAGTGTGATCTAACAGTAGTGCACTATTTACTCCTCATGACTCTAATTAAGCTTGGGTAAAAGTCAAGATTGAGAATCAGGAAGCTTGCCTTGAAATCTGATTTTAGGGAAATCATTTAATTGATCTCAACTTTTGCTTCCTCACTTATAAAAAAAGGGCTTGAGTGTAAATGCAACAAGCCAAACTTCCTCAAAGTATGGGTAGGGAAAGCTAATTGGAGATGTGGTCCATGCCTTATTACCTGCACTTAATACCAAGGGACCAAATAACTGTACCAGAGAAACCTTGGTTTTGAGGCCCTGGAACAATAATTCTAAGACTTTAGTGTGCCCAAGAATCTGTTCTCTGAGGAACTTATTAAAAATTCATACTCCTGAGACCCATTACAAAGATTTTGACACGTGAGGTCTGGTGTGAGGTTTAGTAATCTGCATATTCAGCAAGTACCCAGATGGGTCTGATGCAGATAATCCTGAGCCACCCTTTGGGAGCCACTGCCTTGAAGGCTACATGGGTATGAATGAAACAGATATGTACCCAGAAGCTACCAGTTAATAAGATGTTTTCTCAAAGATTTTTTGAAGCTCAGGAGATTTTGAGCTTAGTTAGTAATTGGTTGAAGTTTTGCTGGGTGTGCTTTTGGATGAAGTTTAGCTCCAGGCAGAGGGTACAGCTGGAGGGGCTCTGTTGTATCATCTAATTCTGGTTAAGGGAGTGTGATCTGGCCATTTCCTTCTAGAAGGCTGGTTCTATTGGTTCTTGCTATGTGATGTGAGGCAAGCTATCTTCCTATGGAAGCCTCTTCTTGTCTCTAAAATGGAGGTGGTATAATACATTTTCCATGGTATTGTTACAATAAATACACAAGATAATGCATGCCAAACAATGGGCAGAGTGCCTGGAATGTAGTAATGCTGAATGTGTTACCGTTATTGTTGAAGGTAATAGGTGAGACACTTTGACTTAATAGAACATTTTTAGTACAATTTACCTTTCAGTTTTCAATTTGTTCTTTAAGCACCTATTAGTAACTGTCATGAACAGCACACTCTGATGTGGTGTGGCTGGGTTACATGAAAAGAAGAGGTAAATACAAAGATATTCTCAAAGGGAAGTACAGGCTGGCTTGGGAGACAACATCAACTAAGATAAGGGCGTGGAAACTATGGCAAGAGGAGGGAGGAATTCAACATAACTTGGCTCTGGATTCATCTAGATTCAGTTCCAAACTAAGAACCTCCTCAGGTCTG
Source organism: Mellivora capensis (assembly GCA_004024625.1). Lineage (NCBI taxonomy): Eukaryota > Metazoa > Chordata > Mammalia > Carnivora > Mustelidae > Mellivora > Mellivora capensis. The sequence goes on along the minus strand of PISX010020498.1, from coordinate 14,210 downwards.
AAAATCTCTGGTCGAGGGTTCTGAGGAGGGATTGACAGGGACCTTTCAATGGTTCTTTTAAAACAGAGTTTTCCTGTTGTAATGTGTATCCTAATCTGTTATGATTTTTCCCTGTCAATTGTTTGGATAACGAAGGAAATGTTTTTAAAATAAAATTGAGGAATGTTCCCTCTCTTTTTATTTAAGTAATTTATTAAACAGAATTGTGAACAGTCAGTGGGAATAACAAAACAAAACAAATTCTTAACACAGGTGGACAGTGGTATGGGGAGAAAAGATTTCTTTGAATTTGACAATACTTTCTTGTGGCGTTCTTTCTGGCAGGTCTTCCTAATGAGAGAACCCTTCCTTTGACAGACTTCTCAATGCCTTTGCAAAACATACAGAAATCACTACCTAGGTCAGAAACACAGACTAAGTAGATAATTCTTTCTGAAAGAAATAATCTCTTCTCTATGTATGTCAGAGATCATGGTAGAAAGGAAAAAACATTAAAATAAGGCTAACTAGATCTGAGTTTTATAAGGCCTGCAAAAATCTGCAACCCAGAGATAAAGAATTCACATTTTATTGTCAAGAAGACAACACTATTTAAAGACAAGACACAGTTACTTCAGTTAGAAACAGGGGTTTTCAGAGAGGAAAAAGGGGAATCAGAACTGTCTCTGTTTCCTGACCACTCGGCAGCTCCTGCCTGCTTCATTAACACTGGGCAACGTTGTACTTCTAATTGAGAAGTCATTTAAAATAATTTGCGAAGAGCAGGGACATGTCAAGTGTGAAAAGTTCCTCATAGAAGAGCACTTCAAGGCTAATGATGATGAGATTGACAGCAGTTTGGGGCCTCAGAATCTTATTCTGGCAGCTTGAAAGAGCACCTAATTAGCACCTGTGGTTCTGTTAAAAATAAAATAAAGGAACCAATATATGATCCCGGGCCAGGTAATTTTCAGTGGCAAAAAGCCTTAACATGCTCCAGGAATCTTGCTATTCTAAATAAACCAATCAATAACAAGGGCAAATTCCATTAACAAAGAATGAATACCTCGGTCGAAATTACAAAGATAAATGGCTCAAAAGGGAAAGGAAGCTGCCAGATTTCTGGGTACCATGTAAACCAATAGCAGGTTTTCTCTAAGATCAACTTGGATTGTTGAAGAATTTTTGTTTGTTAAAACCCCAAAACTTCGGCTTATTAAGGAATTTATATGACACATATAATGTACTCTCTTTGGTGGATAAAGGAGGTGACAGTGGCCTCTCACTTTAGAGTAGTCTTATTGGAAAAAGCTTGTGAGTCAGAAGAACCACTGTTCAAATTTTTAATTTGTCACTCACTGAGTGAATGATATTGGCTCCTCTTTTAAACTTACCTGATCTTCAGCTTCTTCAAACCTGTATGATGGAAATAGTGATGCTTATTTCACAGAGCTGTTGTGAGGACTGGTGTGATATATGATGGGTGGTAAAAAATTGTGGCCATTATTATTCACATTGTCCAACTTTGGGGATTAATTCACTCAACAACTATTTTTTGAGTGCTTATTCTATACTAGGCCCTGTAGAGTCTGGGTGGCTTTGTCACAAACATCTGTACTATGTACCTTATCCTATAGGTGATAATCAATGAACATATGTGAAAGAGGTGAAGATGGCTGTTCATTTCTAACATTTAGTCCATGGAGATACTGATTTATGGAACCATTGGAATTGGTGAAGTTTTTCAAAATATGGCAAATATTACCATTTTTGGAAGCTCCTATAATTCATTATCCCAACTGGTTCCTGGAGGGGTAGAATGTGACTTTCATCCTCAAAGAATAGATCTTTATTAATATTGAAGGTCTTGACCTGAATGTGCCATGGATTCTGAAGAAGTTTTCCAGATGAATTCTCAAATTGGGTTAGTCATGACCTTCTTGTTAAAGTAATATAGTCTTCTATTTGCATTTTAGAGAAAAAAGTTCATTTGGATTTCTATAATCTGTGTTGCGTATTTAAAACTGAGACTCAAAACATAACTCACACCAGTTAGCAGAATTTCTATAGATGGGTCTCTATTCTGATTCTGATCTTAGCAGAAGGACTTGAGATGATTAATGGTATCTTAGGAGTTTTGCTAATTATACTGGCCAACCAGGAAATTTCATTACATTGTGTTTTAATTTCCTCATTGGTAATTGGGAAATGAGTGTCTTGTACCTCCTAGGATTAGCATTACCTGTGTTTTAACCTTATATAGATAACACTCAGTAGTGGTTCTCAAACTTCTGTTGTATCAGAATCACCTAGAGGGCAGTGTTAAAACAAAGATTTTGGGGCTGCAACCTCCTGAGTTTCTGGTTCACAAGACTGGGGTGGGGCCAGAGAATATGCATTTAAAATATCTTTCTATATAGATATAGACATAGATTTTTTTTTTCTTGGGGGGGTGCCCTTAGGATCAGCATTTATAAGGGAGTAAAGGAAGCAGGATGGGGCAGAGGGAGCAGTTGAGCTGTAATGCAGTCACAACAGAGGCCTCAGCAGGTGCAGTGGGGAGCTCTGAAACTGACATGGTTCTTCAGAGTTACCCCAAACTGAGGCAAGGGGGTTGAACCTTTGTACCTCACACCCACGGACCAGCCCTTGGATGTGGCTACCCTCAAGAGAGTGGAAATAACTTTGGGCAATTCCTGCCTACCAAGTTCAAATCCTAGGAAGGACTCAGCTGGGAATCTTTAGCAACCAATACTCTGAGCAATGAGGGGATAACTGCCTTGGCTCTCAAGGGGGATCTGGGTGATTTTCCTGGAGATGATTATTTTTGAGATATGCCTACAGTGGAAATCTTTTTGACTCTAAGGTATGCTTAAGAATCACACTGGAGGGATGCCTGGGTGGCTCAGTGGGTTAAAGCCTCTGCCTTCAGCTCAGGTCATGATCCCAGGGTCCTGGGATCGAGCCCCACATCGGGCTCTCTGCTCCTCGGAGAGCCTGCTTCCTCCTCTCTCTCTGCTTCTCTGCCTACTTGTGATATCCGTCTGTCAAATAAATAAATAAAATCTTAAAAAAAAAAATCACGCTGGAGGTGTGTGTGAGCTGGAGAAGCAGAGTGACATCTTCAGAACTGGCTGGAGATGTCGGCTGGAGTATTGGTTCTGGCCATTTCATTTCTATAGTCTCACGCAAGTCGTTTCCACACTCTGAGCTTTTGTTTTTTCATCTGTAAAATGGCGTGAATAACACCTTTTCCCTTGGTTTTAATGAGCTATGTTGGCTATCCCGGTGCTCTGTGTATCAGGTGTTTCTGGTAATTAGAAGAATTACATGAAGAAAATCTTTGGGGACAGCTTCCGGACCAAGAGCATTGAATAATATTCCTTAGTTGCCAGCTCCTTATAGATATTATATATCTATATAGATATAGGTCTATATAGAATAGATGCTAATGCTTCTGGTTTAGAGGCCACACTGTGAGATCCACTGGATAAGCATAATCCATTATAGTTTTTGTTTAGTGGTACAATTACACTAGTACTAGTATGCTAGTATTCATATAATACCCGAGAGCAGATGCTTTCTCGTATGGTCTCATTCGATCCTTCAAGGAACCCTGGGAGTTCAGCATTAGTAGATCTGATTTATAGATGAAAACTGTACTGTAACCATTTTTGGTTTTTCTTTCGTAATAGGCTGTGAGTACTTTGAGGCCAAATTCTATATTGTATTCATTTTTGAATCCTCAACACATAGCAGGGGTCTGGCAATAAATGTTTGTAGAATGAGTAGCAGGATTTGCCCTGAGTCAGACAGGGAGTTTGTGGTAGAGCCCAGTTTTGAACATGGACTCCTTAAATCTTCGTCTAGTACCTTTCTACTCTTGGGTCTACAAATCAAAAGCAAATGTGTTCTCATACTTGAGAAAAGGCAGTAGTTTTTCTGTTGTATACTGAAATCCTGGGTTCCAAAGCCTGGCTAGCCAAGGTGATTAGTATTTGTTTTGAACTATACTGTTAACCACTGAAATGCAATAGATTAGTTATGTCTCACCCATTTATTCTTTCCACTTCCGTCAAGACTGCTTTGCCAAATGCAGGTAGTCCCCACTTTGCACAGCAGTTGAGGACAGTAAAGTGACTGTGCTGGCTGAAACCATCCAAAGTGATTTTAATAAACAACAGGGAAAGTGGCATTATTTCTTTTGTCCAAACAACAAAGATTGTCATACTGTCCATCATAAATGTACGGGGAAAGGACAAATATAATACGAATATTCATTTAATATATTGCAACTTAGAACATTAGCAGTGTTGAGAATTATTCAGTTCAGAATTTTTTTTATTGGTAAATAACTTATCGAGCATTGTTTGTACAGCACTTGGCTTTCTCATCATATGATATAAGACACGGAGCTAGCATCTATTTTATGCCTCAGAAAACTGTCCTACTCCTTTTTAAGTTTGGATCGGTTTCCAACATTTTATCTCTTGTACTTTCAACATTGTAAAATATCTCTGAGAGTTCTTTTAATGTGAAGATTTTTGCTAGTGTCACTTCCTCTGGGACATCGTCATCCTTTTCATCCTAACCACTTTCCTCATTTATATTGATAAATTCTCCTTCATTAAATTTTCTGGCTGCATAACTAGTTTCTTGTATGGTAGTGGTGGCAACATTCCCACGGTCAGCTATTTCTCCTATAACTCTTTGGAATCTGGGTGTAAATTTCACAAAAACATCTCTATCTGAGCTACAACATTAATCAATTCATGCTGACTTATGAAAGAATGCAACCAGCCTGTACTGGCAGTGAAAGGTCCTTTTTCACTCTCCGAGTAATTATCGTTGTCTTTGAATGTGGCAACTAACTTCACTGCTTGGTCTTGAGTGCTAACGAAAATGATTGGGATTTGTTTTTGATTACCATCTTCAATCTAAAATAAAATGGTAAATGCCTTATTTCAACCCTAAGTGGCTTTCTGTTTCTAATTCAGTTTAACTAAAAGATATTGAATTGACTTTACCTTACTTTTTATATTCACTGGATTTTTCAGTATGGATTATACTGTACCTTCTTGCAGGCCTAGAACTCATTCTATCTTCATGAACATTTTCTAATCAATAACAATTTTACTTTTTGTGTGTTTTTTTTTACACATTTTCATCTTCTCCAGTTCTTTTGATTACCCATTTTTGTAAAGTGCCATGTGGGTTTATCACTTGTTGAAAAGGAGGCAACACAATGACATGCTTTACTGTCTGTGTGTGAACTGAATGACAGATGTGGCTCAATGAGTAACAGACCGTGAAAGAAATGATGTGGTCATTGATCGTGATGCTCACTGGTTTCCATGTGGTGATGTGTGGACTGAAGAGCTTGCAATGAAATTTGTACTTTATACCATTACTATATTCCCAGGTAACTTACCGTGTTTGAAATTTGAACCACGTTATTGGGAGAGTAATATTATTTAACTAACCATGGTAAATAACTGTTGCACATATTGGAACTGTGCAATGGGAGGACTGCCTAAAGTAGAAGAAGTTTATCTCGCATATGCGATAAAAACTATTTGTATAAGTTCAAAGCTATCCGCTGTAGAGATTATCTCTACTTGTAGAGATAATTTAAAAGTTGGAATATACAAGGACTATACTGAGATTTGATTATTTAAATTTTATTATTTAAGTTTTGTGCTACTCTAATCTTCTTCCCATGATGTTTCTTCCCCATGAGCATTTCAGTGGTTATAAATAAAATGGATAAATTGCTCAGCTAGACTAGGTGAGCTTGACTCTGTGAAGGAGGGGGAATTTGGACCAAAAGATCATTTGTTCAAGTCCTTGAGTTTTTATTTTTTTCTATGTCAGGATATTATTTACTGTGCTATCCACTGCCATGATGGGACAACTGGAGAGGTTTCTAGGCATTTATTCATTCACTCACTGTCTATAATAGTGCTTGGCACATAGTTGGCATTCCACAAAACCATTTTATTGAGCCTCTCCTGGGCCCTGGGAATGTAAAGATAATTCAGACACGATCTCTGTGGACAGAGAATAGAGCTCCCTGTACCATAAACTTCTGCAGATCTCCAGTATTGTACAAGGATAATACTAATGGAATTTCTAATTTATTCAGTGCCTGCAGTGCACTAGCAACTCTTTCACACCTTTGCTGATATTATTGCCTTAGTTATCTGAAGCCAAGATTGGAGATTGGAGATTTTACTTTCAAGGTGGTTAACTCACATGTCTGGCAAGTTTTGCTGGCTGTGGGATAGGGGCCCCTGGTCATCTCTGCTGGCCCTCTCCATTTGGCTACTTGAGTGGTCTTATAATATGTCTGTGGGCTACCACCAGAGAGAGTGATCCAAGAGGTCAGGACAGAAGCTGCAATGTTCATTATGCCTCTCATTGAAAGTCACACATCATCACTTTCTCAGCTTGTTATTGGTCACTTGGGTCTAGCCATGATTCTGTGGGGGAGGGAGTTATACAGGGGTATCAATGCCAGGAGTTATTTATATCTGTGAGATATAAATTATTGTCCCACTTCATAGATGAGTAAACTGTGGTACAACTAGTCTTTAGTGATAGAACTGGGATTTGAATGCAGGCATTTTGGCTCCAAAGTTCATACTCTTCGGCATGGTGCTCTCAGGTAAATTTTACTTTAATTTTGGCTGTCATCATTAGATATGGTTTCCATATATGCTGGGAATTTATTCTTTATTCTATTTTATTGGTCTATTTGTCATCCCTGTAGCAGCAGCATGGCACTGTTTTTGTTATGATAGCCTTATAATTTTTGTGTCTGGGATGATTCCTTAACTTTATTCTTCCTCCTTATGAGGTCCTTAGCTATTCATGGATCACTGTACTTTTATAAACATTTTAGGATATTCTGTAATATTCCATGAAGAACCTTGTTGGTGCTTTGATTGGAATTGCATTGAATATTTATCAATTTGGGAAGAATTGATGTCTTTGAGATATTTGGTCTCCTTTCCTCAAACATTTGATTCTTGAATATGAGATATATCTCATATTCAAGGTATATCTCATATCTCATATATATCTCTCATATATCTCATACATATCTCATTATACACACACACACACACACACACACACATATATATATGTGTATATATATGCATATATATATATGTATATATATATTCATTGACCTGTCCTATCTTTTCACAGATCTGGACAGCTTTCTATGAGTTCAGTCAGAGCAGTAATTGGCTAAATTAGCTTTTTGTGTGTGTGGCGGTCACTTAATCTTATTTGTTGCTTTAATCTTCTCGTTTTAAGTTCTCTAGTTTAGAAAGGAGTATAGCTCATTTGCACTTTGTTATATGATAACCTATAGTTCTTGGAAAATTCTTATTCTTACTTTTCTATATTGACACCCTTTTATATGCTGAGAATGCCCTGAGACTACTTCAATGTCCTGCTTACTGAATACCAACCCCAGGACCCCTTCTCACCTCTCTAAATTACTGGAGGTTTTCAATATGTTTTGTCAGATCTGGGAGGAAGAGTTGGATAGAGATTAGGGGAAAGGGGAGGTATATTGAGAAGGCTGGACATATAGGTGAGAAGGTAACAAAAGCCATTTGGTTAATGATCTCTAGGTCAGTGACCACTGCCAAGAAGGTTCATTTGGGCATAGAGTCTGAATGGCTTTATTCTTGGAGCTCATACTTATCCTACTCCCTATTCCTCATCTCATGCTGCTTTAGTATTCTAGAGTGCCAGGTAAGCCATGGAGAAACAAAGACTCAATCACCACATATTTGTTTTGCAATATGAAAGCACATTTCTCTGATTTCATGTTATGTAAATGACTTAACATTGTTTCTTAAACCACTGACTAAATATAACAGTGCAACTTCTTATTTATGATGAGATTTAATAAATAAGGAATGTAATGTTGGAGGAGTGGGGGCTAAATCCTTAAGATGACGTTAATGCTATAAGCTCTTAGGTACCATAAAAGTCCCTAAATAGCACTTTAGTGAACTGAAAGAAGCTGTTTAGATCTCAGCAAAAACTTTCTGAACCCTTAAATCTGTCCCGTTATTTACCATTTATACGAAGTCCCTAGTGGAAGGGGTCACTATACATATAAGACTAGGGTATTTTATTTTATATTTAACATTTCAGTTATTTTTAGTTAAAGAAAAACAGCTAGGGTATTTTAATCTTAATTTTGCAAAGGCTCTGATCTTAACAAGGGATTTTTAAAAATACATGTTAATAATGAAATCCAAATAACTTAGGGAGAGTCCTATGGTGTTCTAGCGGCATCGTCATTGTGGGCTGATTTCCTTGTGAAACTTTAATGCCTATCCTGGGAAAAGCATTGAGTACAATGCTGACGGAAGGGGAAAGTTCTCACTGTGTGAAGTGTCTTCATTGCTGTTTAGTATTACTGGCACAATAGAAGCACTTGGGAACAAATATTCCCTTGTATGTGTTAAGACTCATTTACAGCCATAATTTCTGCAGATATTCCATTCGTGATCAAGTTGTAGGTGGAAATGCAGCAACTCTCTAAAAGGGCAAATTCTGGGTGTATGTAGGAGTATTTGCTGTTTCCGTGGATTTTTTAAAGAGCAATTATTTTTACTTCTTCAATCCTTCTCCCGTGTTTAGCTCATAGCCCTACATGTAGTTCTGTAAGACAGAACACGTGGGAGAAAGGAACCATTCCGAGTCTCTTGCTTTTGGTTGGATGAGTGGCATCAAAAAGAACTGAAGCTTCAGTACAGCTTTTTAAAGCCTGACTTTTATAAATTTGTGTGATCAGGAGCAGAGCTAAAGTTTATTCAGTGCAAATTGTACTCTCTTCCTTTCCTCTTTTGGAACATAGCTCACAAATGGAAGGTATGTTGGTGATTACCTTCCATTTCAAAATTTTTACTTGAACTCCTTCCCCTCCTTGGATATGGAGATTTTTCTCTGGAGGGTCCTAATGAGATGAATGGGCTAGGTGTCTAGTGCTTCACTAGATATGGATCCTGTAGATGTAATGCAGACAGAAATGGGGCCTAGCCCTGTCTACAGTCGCATGCACAGGCACCAGGGACTACCTTTGGAGACAAAGAATTCATCACTTTGAGTCAAATGGCACTGTGGGACATTGAGAGCTGGAATGTGGTTAGCTTTCTTCATTCTAGAAACTCTTCATTGTTGCTATCCTTATCTCATTTAAGGAAGGGATTCCATGATTCAAAACTTGGTTGTATTTCATATATCATTGTCATATTCTTCCTGCCCTCCATCCCTTGCTTCCAAAAGGAGCAAAGAGACGAGAAAAGAAACCTAAGGTTGAAAGCATCAAGTGTGTGATAGCCAGACTGGTGAAGGGAAGAACATGGGGGAGAGCAGGTAGTGGATTTTGTGGGCAGTGAAAGATCTGTCTTCTGGTATTGCTGGACAAATTAGCTAATCCTTGGCTTCACTCTCCCCACATGCAGATTTAGAGCTTGAAATTTGGGTCCTTCCTACTCTAAAAGTAGTAAGCTTGACAATTCGCAAACTTGTACCCCTGGGACAAATAATACATTATATGTTAATAAAAACAATTAATATAAAAAAATGTACCTGATGTCTTAAATCCCTCTGAGGTCTCTCTCAATGTCCTCTCTGGCCTAGCTACCTCAAATGTTGCCTGTGGACCTTGGAGCTTGTCAAAAAGGTAGACAGTCAGGCCCATCCCAGAAAAATCGAATCGGAATATATGTTTCACCAAGTTTGCTGGCTGATCCATGTGCCTATTGCAGTTTGAGAAACTGCTCTATGGGAACACTGTGATTATCTTGTTTTAGGTTAAGAACAAAGAAAAAACACTAACCAGCCAACCAACCAAACAAAAGATTTTAGGCCTTCATCTACTGGTAGGTCTCTTATGTACTGTAGGATTTCTGGACCATGGGAAAAATGTTGAGTGCTCCTAAATACTCAGTATGTCCAGTACTGTTTGTCCTCCAAGCCCAAGCTTTGTGGGAAGGCTGTTAGGTCTGACATCTATCTGGCACCTCAGTGAAAGCATTCAGAGACCAGTCTCTGGTTACTTTGTTCACTGGTCCTCCTCAGAGTAGCACCAAGTACATAGGGCCAGGCTCACTCTCATCACATCTTCCCTTTATGGTCTATCAATTAATGAAGCACTTTCATGCCTTCTCTTTTTCACATTAGTCCAGAGCAGAGGCAGAGCAGGCACTATTGTCCTCCACTGAGTGAAGAGCTAAGAGTCCAGTCTCTGAAGGTCAGACAGCTGAGTAATGGACTGGGGGTCCCAGAGTCTCCTCCTCCAAATCCTGGGCTTCTCATACCTCTAGACTGCCACACCCTTTACAGAGAGTGTGCACTTCCGTTAGTGCTGCATATTTTTTCCAGGCTTATAAAACCCCTTTTCTTGCAACATCAGTAGGTTTCATGCTTATTTTATAAGATCTGGGATATAGGGAATGGAAAGACCCCAGGCTTTAGAACACAGGCTCCTGAAATCCCAGGTTGGCACCACAGGGCAGCATGACTTCTCTATTTGTATCTAACACACTCCTGGGGCGTGGGACTATTCAGCATAGGATTTCTGGGTATAGTTTCTGTGGTTCCCCACCCGGTTCAGCTACACCAGGACACCTGACAGTCTGGGAACTGGGGGTGAGGAAACTTCCAGCCTTTTCCTCTCAACTTTTGTTGCTTTTCCTTTTCTTTTCCCTTTCCTTCCCTTCCTTTATCTTTTCTTTCATCTTATGAGATATGATTGCCTTCCACACATGGTTCCTTCCCAAGTTCACATATTTTACTTGTTTAAAGAAGCTAGAATCAATATTTTGCTGCCCATTTGTCAGGCTGTGAATACATTTTCATTTCCAGTTCTTCCAAAAGGATTCTGTAGAGGGTCTACGGAACTGTCTCCTAATCCTACCTATGTAAGACTGTGGTTGAGATTCAGATCTGCTCTTGAGGAGTATAGTGTTTCCTTGGCAGAACAGCTGGAAATTGGTCAATTAAAGTGTCTTGTTGGCAAGATGTTGAAACGTGAATCATTAGCAGGTTTGCTGATCTTTTTACCTATACCACCCTCCCCAACCCCCAAAAGCTGATTAGAATTTTGTTTTTGGTCTGCTTTGCCTTCATGTAGGCATACATTTCATGCTTCCTTAAATTATGAGAATTTGGCATGTCCAGCTAATGAATCTCTCAACATTTCGGAGCAGAGTTGAAGTAGGAAGTTTATGTCAAATTTCTGTGACTGTAAAAAACGTGTACAAGATTCCCTCTGAGACAGTATGAGAGCAAGTAGCTGCTGTGAGTGGTCTCTCCAGGGGAAAGCTCATGGAATTACTGCCACAAAACAAAGAGAACTGCTGTAATCAGACCCGCTGACTGATCTTGGGGAATTTATTTAGTGGTGAGATACTTTCTGTTATCCATAGGATGTTTCTCTGAATGAAAAGTAGATCTTTTATGGCAATTTAGTATTAGTTTCTCTCAAGAGGGATATGGGCAAAGGTGGGGAAATTCTGTTTTTCTCTCATTGCATGTATGGCCTTGAATTTTAGCAATCTGTGAGCAATAGAGCTTATTTACTTGCCTTGAAGAGATAGATTTGGCTCTCTATACACAGTGGGCATTCCGGAAATGTTTCTTGGCTAATGATACAGTTTGTTTCTGAGGCCAAGTTTGGAAGGGAGTTTTGTTAGCAGAGATGTGCTACCTAAAAATTATTGCTGGTAATAATAATAATTCCAGGATGCTAAGGCACTTTGGGACATCATATTAAGCAGCGGGTAGAGAAAAGTTTTCTTTTAGAGAATGCATAGATGAAGTTGTTTTAAATAGGTGCTGACAAGATGTTGGTGTAGTTTGAGCCAGTAAAACAGTAAACAGTAAAACAGTGAGTTTCCCTTACCTTTTTGCAAGGCCAAGAACTGGTATAGTAAGTGGGGGTGAAGGGTAACATTATTCTCGGGCAGATATTTTCTTGAGGAATTTTTCCTTTTTCCCCTCCTCTTGATCTATTGATGCAAGACAGGGGGCTTTATGTTGGAGCTGGTGTTATCTTCTTCTACAGTTAGGGTAAAATCCAAATTCTGTAATATGGCCTATAAGACCTGATATGATCCAGTGTTTTCTTATTTGGCAACCATATATTTATCCATTTCTAACTGCTTATTTACTCCTTTCTGTTACTGGCCTTTTCCCCACTCCTTAAATGGTCTTACAGTCTTTGAATACCTCTTGAACAAAGTCAGGTTCAGGGCAAGTATCTTTTCCAGATAGGGTTTCCCTGTTCCCCAATCAGAAGTAGTATCTCTTTAGCACTATCTCAAGCATTATAAGTTTCTTTATAGAACTAATCAACACATATATTTTGTCTAATTTTTTTTAATTGCAGGATGAGCTACAAAGAGAAATATGTGTGTGTGGTCATATTCTCTTTGGAGAATTTAAACACTGGGAAGTCACTTTTGGGAAGCATGGGAATGTATCTCCAGGCTCTGGGGACACAGGAGAAGGAAGGCAATAGGGTGACGGGAGTGTGATGCTGACTGCTACATTAACCTGCTCCCTTAATTTAACTCTCAGCTTGCCTAGTGAGAAATAGGGCCAATGCCATCTTATAAGGGTATTGTGAGAATGTAATTGGGCTTCGAAGATGTTTCAAGCATGGCACTTAATAGGTGCTCTGCCAAATTCTAACTTCCTCCAGAAGGTTGCCCTGGAGAATTCCTTCAAAGAGGTATTTTCTGAAAAGGTAAGACAATAAATACTTCCGTGTTGGTATAAATGTGACATTGATGGTAAAAATCACACCAACCACCTTTGTGGATAGCAATTTGGTAATATATTCTAAGAAACTCTCAAAGTTCCATACCATTGATCTTTGTGATTATGTTTCTAAAGGTCCATCTTAATTTTAATTAAAGATGTAGAAAAAATTTTGTATTTGATATTCATTGCCTACATTATTATAATTATAAGTTGGAGACAATTTAAATGTCTGACAGTAAGGAGATGATTTTATAATGTGTGGTACATCTACAGGATATTAGGTAAACACTACAAATAATGCTTTTAAGGAATTGCTGAGAATATGTGAAAATGGTAACAATAATGTTAAAAATAGTGGACTATAACATCATATATGTGATAATCCAAATTTTATTTTAAAAACGGAAGGTATTATATGGAGCACTGGGTGTTATGCACAAACAATGAATCATGCAACATTACATCAAAAACTAATGATGTGTTGTATGGTGACTAACATAACATAACAAAAAAAATAAAAATGCAGGGTAGCATTCTAAATATTAAGAATATTTAGGCATTTATTAAAGACTTCTGTGCTGGGTATTTTGCTGAGGACTTTACACACACTAGCCCCCAAACAGGTACTGCCATCATTCACCTACACATGTAAGGAACTCAAGACTTAGCCTTATTAGTAATTTCCCCATAGATTCTTAATTACCAGACTGGAGCTGGACTTTGGACTGCTAATTGATCTTTCAACATCCGAGCATATTACCTCTTCACCTATCTATTCATTCTATCTATACTGCAATAGACAAATCACTGGGAAACATAAATCTGATTATTTGATTTTTCCATGCTGTTAGGATAAAGACCGAAATTCTTGTCTCTATAGCTTAGGTTTTAACTACAGTTGTTCACTGTTTTCCCAGAGAACAGTGTTGTTTTCTTTTTTTCTCTAGGGGAGAAATCACAGATTGTTAAAATTTTCTTCTTTATCTAATTCTGTGTTTCCAAGTCAATTAACATAGATTGTGTTTATAATGGGAAACAGTGTGTATAAAGGCAATGGTGGCAATGATTGCTAATAAATTATTTTCTATTTTTTTAAGAAAGAAACACTGAGCATCAGGCTGTGCTCAGGAAGGCTCCATAGGGTGGTGGTGAACCAGATATCAAGGGAGGAGGGTACAAGGGGGCAATGGGCAATGGCTAGTGGAAGCTAGAAACATTTCACTGGAGCTATAGTGGAGGTTTTATCTGTGAAGAAAAAAACAAAACAAAATAAAATAAAACAAAACAAAACAGAAACAAACCCTTAGTAAGGAACTGCCTAGTTCAGTCCCACTGCTGATGGGAAGACAGCAACAGGGAGACTTTTGCAAGAGCACTGAGGGGAAAAATGGATGGAAAGTATCCCTGGGAGAGTGAAATTTGTGTTA